>SKCR01024315.1:0-268882 GCA_019454045.1 Zanthoxylum bungeanum
AATATTATATTGGCATAAATATCAATATTTCTACAAAAAGTGAATGGTGCTCGATCACCATTTTAACAGAAGGACCTTCATCATACAGACTCCGTAGGTCGGAAAGGTATCTAACCTCCTGAACTCTTGTATTTGATAAAGAAAGAGTCGGGATGTTCTCTTAGCTGAAGAGACATATCCTTTCACCTATAGGGAGGGAATCGATGTTGGACATCGACTCCGTGAAATGGCAAAGTGCAATGAAATCCGAGTTAGACCTCAATGCGATGGAATCAAGTTGTGAGGCTTGGTTCCTCTTCCCGAAGGAATTTTTCCTATCGGGTTGTAAAGTGGGTTTACAAAGAGGAGAGCGCGGGCCTGACGGTAAGGTTGAAACTTCAAGGCCCGACTGGTGTAAAAGGTTACACGCAGCGACCTGGCGTCGACTACGATGAAACCTTTTCACCAGTAGGCAATGCTTAAGTCTATGCTTATGTCTAACCAACCTTATGCTTCGTGTTTAGGTTAGCATAATGTATGCCAATGTTTATGTACGGAGGCCTGATATCAGTTTCGTTGTTAGCGTAACTAGTCGGTATCAGTCCAATCCAGGTAATGACCATTGGATGGCAGTTAAACATATCCTCAAGTATCTTAAAGGTACTAAGGATAAGTTTAATAATTATAAAGGAAACCAACTGCAAGTTAACGGGTATACGGATTCTGATTTCCAATCAGATCCTGATGATAGAAAGTCTATATCTGGATTGTGTTATTTACCCTTAACGGAGGGGCAGTTTGTTGGAAGAGTTCTAAACAGGATCGACAGTAGATTCCACCTCTGAGGCGGAATATATGACAGCTTCTGAAGCTGCAAAGAGGCCTGTAATTGGATAAAGAACTTTATCACAATTAGGGAGTTGTCCCAGTATCGAGAATGTTGAATCCGTTATACCTGTGATAATACTGGAGCCATTGCGCAAGTAAAGGAACCGAGGACATCAGAAGTCGAAGCATGTGAATGCAAGTACCACATCATTCGAGAGATTGTGTCGCGATGGATATTATCGTGTGTAAGGTACCGAGTGAAGATAATGTAGCAGACCCCTGACGAATGCCATACCTCCGAAGTTGTTTGATAAACACGTGGAGTCGATGGGTATTAGATATAATCGTTAATGACATAATAGCAGGTGGGAGATTTTATTGGGGTTGGTGCTCAGAGCGCCAATTCCCGGTTGTATTTCTTTATGAATACTTCTGTAAAACATATTATATTTTGAATAATATATGCAGTTTCTATAATATAATGTATTTTTTAATATGGTAAAGACGTAATGACCTTAGAATGATTAGTCATGGTACTGTTGCAAAAGCGTCGCAACTGACATTGAGTAGTATCATGACGTTGTCATTCTCAGAAAGTTCCTGGTCAAGGTTTACACTACTTGGTCAGAAAAGTAAACCCCATTGAGATCGGTACATGTCGTATAGTGGAATATATGATTCCAATGGTTTCTCAAGAACCATAAGTCTTGGAGACTATTATAGACGTGTAGGTGTTTATAGCGGATAAACACTGAACGACTCACCGAAATCTTAAGGATGGTACACCAACCACTCAATTAGAATCTTCTCGGGTTGAGTAGCACTTGTGATTCTTAGACTTGAGATGCCATTGTGGGCACATGAACATCTTCTACACTTATATGGCAGTCACGTCACCGATCTATTTAGATCAGACCTCCGCCTGTTCGTTGGGTGTAGATAGATCCTCAGGGTGTCCTATTGTGTCAAGATAGGATCCTTCAGTTCTGTGTATCAGAGCATAGGTAGTCCACATGATTAGCAATCAGATAAACCATGGGCCCGTGGTACAGTTTAGAAACTAGTTCTAAACATTTTTTTTTGAGATTGCTAATAGAATAGTCGACTGGATAATCTCCATAAAGATTTGACGTTTACATCTATATCTCTGGGATTTATCCAGATACCTGTGACTGAGAATTATACATTTGTCATGACCTCGACCTGTATGATTCAGCGAGTTTATCTGTGATCATCATAATTTACGGGTGGATAAATTATGGACACGAAATTGGATTTCGTGACGGATATGCCTGAATCTAGAGAGTCTCATAATGAAATATACTCGTAGAGCACTAGAGCAACACTTTTAATAATGTTGATTATTTATAAAGTCGTTTAAAGGTTAAACGCAAATCATGCTTAGATACCCAATAGGCATTTCCTTAATTATTGTGTATTACATTTAATACTTGATTAATTTAAATACACATTAATTAATAGTCAAATTGAGATATTTGACTAATATCATAAATGTATATATGTATTTAATATTTAATGTAAATATAATACATTATTTAATATATTTGTATTTAATTAATTAATTAATTATTTAATTGTTAAATGATTAATTAATTAAAATATAAATATCTTAAGATTTGGATATTTGTTTTTAAAGGCTTAGTTGCCTTTGTTGACTTAATTAAAATATCTATAAAGTGTTTATTAGAATATTAACCAGTTGATAAAATTGAAATTCCAATGAAATTGAAATTAATTTTCTTGTAAATGCTTGGCCAAATTCGGCCAAGGCTAAAGTGAGACAAGTATAAATTGTTTTATTTTTCATTTGGTAAATAACCTAATACACTTTACCTAAACTCCATTAAAAGAAAACAAGAGAAGCTTGAGAGGAAGAAAGGAAAAACTAAAGAAAAAGCTTGGATTTAGTAAGTTTTCTAACTTGCTATTAGAGAGGAAATTGTTCCTTATGTTCTAGGCTACTTCTTGTGATGTTCTCATGTTATTCTTTTCTTTATTCTTTGTGTTTTTGATGAATGGAATTTTTGTGAAAGTGTTGAGCATGTATAATGATGGAAGGTTGTGACTAGTGTAGTTATAAGTGTTCTTTTATGGTTTTGGAAACTTTGTTGCTAATCTAGAGTTGTTGACCAACTCTTAAATGACCTAGATTTGATTTATAGTTATTTCATTGTGTGAGACTTTAATTGGATGGAAGAATGATGATTAAAGTAATTGATTTAACCAATTTGGTCTAATTTGTCCATTTGAAGAAATTGAAAAATTAGGGTTTAAGACCTCATCCAAATTTGGGGCTTTTCATTTATGTTGTGTAAGGAGGTGTTATGAAGCGTATAAAGTTTCATGTTGATTGGATTTCATTTGGATGTGTCTTGAAGCATGGAAGTGCAAAATGCACACTTTGGCCACCTAGTGAGGCTCTCGGCCAAGTGAAGCATTTTTTGATTTTTTGTTGCTCTTCGTGTTTTGACATTTGGGACATGTTAATTTCATCTTAGAAATGATTTAGAATCATCCAAAATTGATTTGAACAATTTCGGACTAAAATGAACTAAATACCAAGTGTAAGGGCAATTCGGTAAATTCACTTAAATTTGATTTATTGAATTTTATTTCATAATTTGATTATTGTGTAATTAAATAAATATGTTTATTTAATTAATCCGAGAAAAATTTTTGAAATCGGAAAGTTTGATTTTCCACCATTTCCGCTGCGTTACCGGATTTAGCCCCTAAAACCCCTACAAAATGGTATCACTCAGCAATCTGATTCTATGCTCCCTAAAATGATTAGCCTTATTTAAATTAATGTTTAATCATGTTTTCTTGACTTTATACATGCTTATTATAATCTAATTTGGTTAGACTTAGGGTGTATGACACTTAGCGGAAAATTCCTAATTAATAAGGTTTTAATGTAAATATGTATTTGATGCAAATTATGTGGTCCGTCTTGTCAATATGGTTTATGAATATTTCTCCGTGACTACATCCGAGACCGTGCCTTTGCTATGAGGGTGTAGCCGATAGAGATTTATTTATACCGGATGCATATTAGATACTAGATAAATTCAAGCGAAAGTGGAATTCTGAACGTGCCTTAGCTGTCGGGATTACGTAAGTAACTTGATTTTATCATTGACGAGTTTAACCTTGGTACGTCTCCTTGTGGGCCTGCCTTCGCAGCGACAATGAGAAACGGCCAGGACCGGGAACCCATGAGTTATTAGTGAATGATTGACAAAAGAGTTGTCTACCTGATGAATATACGTAGGCGAGACCGTGCCTCTACTGTGAGCTGAAATATATTCACGGGATCCACTTTTCACTATTTTATTTAATTTAATTATTAAATCTTTGTATTCTGTTTGAGATTACAGTATTGCATGATTTAGTGGGAGGGGCATTTTTAGATTAAAAATCCATGATCTAGTTTAATGCTTTTGATATTATATGAAACTGCTTAATTTCTGCTAACCATTTTTCATGATCTATATGATAGATTTGCGATGGCGACACCATCCACAAATCAGTTTGCGCGTATGCTTGATGCGAACAAACTCAAAGGCGCTGAAACTCTCGCTGACTGGGACTTGGATTTGAGGATAGTCCTCGATTCTGAGAAACTGGGATATTTCTTGAGGGTCCGTTGCCCCTTGCTGTGGTGGGCGGATGCTACGGAGGAGGAACACCAAGTTTTTGAAACTTGGAAGAATGATGATTTAAGAGTTAAATCATACATCCTTAGTTCACTGTCTCTGGGACTCAAGAAATAATATTATGGCATGTCAGATGCCTATACAATGATGACTCGATTGAGACAGTCATTTGAGAACCAAGAACAAGTGATTGTTCACAAAGTCGCAATGAAACTGTTCCATGCGCGGTTGGATGAGGGGCAAGCTGTTAGCCCGCATGTTCTTCAAATGATCGATTTGATCGATCAATTTAGGCAACATAATCTCATTCTAAATGAAATTCTCGGTAGGAGTGTCATTCTTGGTTCTCTCACAGCTTCATATCGCCAGTTCGTGATGTATTTCAACATGAACGGGACTATCTGTACCTACCATGAGTTACATAGGATGTTGCTCACGGCGGAGGAGGACCTTAAGAAGGGAGTACCGACTCGCCCTCCTAGACCCACTTCTCTTTGCACTTCTTCCCAGGCCTGGCCAAAGGGAAAGAAGAAGAAAGGGAAGAAGAGGAAGGGTTTTGGTCCTCAACCGCAGGCAAAGATAGCTAAGCCCAAAAAGGCTTCTGAAGATAAGTGCCATCACTGCAGCAAAGTCGGGCACTGGAAAAGGAACTGTCCTGACTACATCGCCCAGCTTAGGAGGGAGAGAGCATCTACATAAGGTACATTTACTTTTCCAGTTATTGATATATCTTTGGCTTGTGAAGCGGTTACATCAAACTGGATTTTAGATTATGCTTTTCCCACTCACATTTGCAATTCGTTGCAGGTGTTGAAGGAAAGTAGAAAACTGAAGCCTGGAGAGATGCAGTTGCGATTCGGGAGTGGAGACTCTTTGGATGCAGTTGCAGTGAGAGTATGCGAGATCTCATTACCGAATGGGACACTTTTATTAAATGAATGTCATTTTGTACCAGGATGTGTAGCTAATATTATATCACTTTTTGTATTGGATACAGAAGGCTTTTGTATTAATAATAAGAATAATTCTTTATATTTATATGATAGAAATAATATTCAGATCCTTTGTTGTCCAAACCAGCATGGTCATTATACATTGCAAACTTGAAAAGATATTTTAAATACTGGAATTAATAAACGTAGTTTACCTGTAATTAATGATACTGAACTTTGGCATATGCGGCTTGGTCACATAGGCGTTAAACGCCTTACCCAATTGGTTAGGAATGGTTTGATACCAGATCTTACCATTGAATCCTATCCAACTTGTGAATCCCGTATTCAGGGTAAGATGACCAAAGCCCCATTTTCTGGTGTTAGACATCGCGCCACTAACTTACTGGAACTCGTACATTCTGATATATGTGGTCCACTAAGTCAGACTGCTCACAGTGGTTATTCGTACTTCATTACCTTTACCGATGATCTGTCACAGTACGGTTATGTTTATTTGATGCGACATAAATCGGAAACCTTTGAAAAGTTCAAAGAGTTCTGAATGAAGTAGAAAAACAAACTGGTCAATGTATTAAATGCCTTTGATCTGATCGAGGCGGCGATATATGAGTGGCGAGTTCATGGATTATATAAATGAGAATGGGATTCTCGCTCAATATACTCCTCCAGTACTCCACAGCACAATGGAGTGTCTGAGAGGAGAAATCGGACTTTATTGGATATGGTCCGATCAATGTTGAGTTTCACAGATTTGTCATATTATTTATGGGGCTACTCTCTTTTAACAGCTGCACATCTTTTGAACAAGATTCCTTCAAAAGCTGTTCCTACGACTCTGTATCAGATATGGTTCGGTAGGAGACCAAATCTTAATTATATTAAGATTTGGGGTTGTCCTGCCTATGTCAGGGTGACTCAGCAATATAAGCTTTCGTCTCGAGGGCAAAAGTTTAAGTTTGTCGGATATCCTTCGAATACGAGGGGATATATGTTCTATGATACCGAGCATCGAAATGTGTTCATAGGTCGCTTCGTAAAATTTCTAGAAGTAGAATTTTTGTCAGAATGTGGTAATCATATACAGGTTGAGCTTGATGAAGTCCAACCTGAAAACAACCAACGGAGGAACCTGAGTTCAAGTAGATGAAGGACCTTCAACACACACACTCCGTAGGTCGGAAGGGTATCTAGACCTCCTGAACGCTTGTATTTGATACAAGAAAAGAGTCTGGATGTTCTCTTAGTTGAAGAGACAGATCCTTTCACCTATAGAGAATCGATGTTGGACATCGACTCCGTGAAATGGCAAATGGCCATGAAATCCGAGTTAGACTCAATGCATGAGAATCAAGTTTGGGACTTGGTTCCGCTTCCCGAAGGAATTGTTCCTATCGGTTGTAAATGGGTTTACAAGAGGAAGCGCGGGCCTGACGGTAAGGTTGAAACTTACAAGGCCCGACTAGTTGCAAAAGGTTACACGCAGCGACCTGGCGTCGACTACGATGAAACTTTTTCACCAGTAGTAATGCATAAGTCTATTCGGATTTTGCTTTCTATAGATGCATATCATGACTACGAGATTTGGAAAATGGATGTCAAAACGGCTTTTCTAAATAGATTTCTTGATGAAGAAATCTATATGGAACAGCCGGAAGGTTTTGCGTCCAGTGAAAACTTGGGTATGGTATGTTAGCTTAAGAAGTCCATTTATGGACTTAACAAGCTTCACGAATTGGAATATTCGATTCGACGAGATCATTAAATCGTCTGGTTTTCTCAAGAATTCGGAAGAATCATGTGTGTATCAGAAGGCCAGTGGGAGCATGGTCGTATTTTTAGTCCTATATGTTGATGACATCATAATCATTGGGAATGATTTAGGTATGTTACAAAGCATCAAAGCGTACCTCTGTAAGAATTTCTCCATGAAGACCTGGGAGAAGCTTTCTATGTTTTAGGGATAAAACTCTATAGAGATAGATAAAGGAGGTTGATTGTTTTATCCCAATCGACGTACATAGATAAGATCTTAGAACGGTATAACTTTGGTAACTGTAAGACAGCAAACATACCGTTCAGACATGTGATTCATCTTTCTAAGAAGATGAGTCCACAACAGAAGATGAGAATGTTAGAATGTCTAACCACCTTATGCTTCGTGTTTGGGTAGCATAATGTATGCCATGTTATGTACAAGGCCTGATATCAGTTTCACTGTTAGCGTAACTAGTAGATAGAGTCCAATCCAGGTAATGACCATTGGATGGCCATTAAACATATCCTCAAGTATCTTAAAGGTACTAAGGATAAGTTTATAATTTATGGAGGAAACGAACTGCAAGTTAACGGGTATACGGATTCTGATTTCCAATCGGATCCTGATGATAGAAAGTCTACATCTGGATTCGTATTTACCTTAAACGGAGGTGCAGTTTGTTGGAAGAGTTCCAAACAGGAATCGACAGCAGATTCCACCACTGAGGCGGAATATATTGCAGCTTCTGAATCTAAAAAAGAGGCTGTGTGGATAAAGTACTTTATCACAGAATTGGGAGTTGTCCGAAGTATCGAGAATGCGATTCCGTTATACTGTGATAATAATGGAGCCATTGCGCAAGCAAAGGAACCAAGGGCGCATCAGAAGTCGAAGCATGTGGAACGCAAGTACCACACCATTCGAGAGATTATGTCGCGAGGGGATATTGTCGTGTGCAAGGTATCGAGTGAAGATAATGTAACAGACCCATTGACAAAGGCCATACCTCCGAAGTTGTTTGATAAACACGTGGAGTCGATGGGTATTAGATACAATCGTTATTGGCACTAGAGCAGGTGGGAGATTTTATTGGGGTTGGTGCTCAGAGCGCCAATTCCCGGTTGTATTTCTTTATGAATACTTCTGTAAAACATTATTATTATGAATAATATATGCATTTCTATAATATAATGTATATTTTAATATGGTAAAGACGTAATGACCTTAGAATGATTAGTCATGGTACTGTTGCAAAAGCGTCGCAACTGACATTGAGTAGTATCATGACGTTGTCATTCTCAGACAGTTCCTGGTCAAGGTTTACACTACTTGGTCAGTAAAGTAAACCTGTTGAGACCGGTACATGTCGTATACTGGAATATATGATTCCAATGGTTTCTCAATGAACCATAAGTCTTGGAGACTAATATAGACGTGTAGGTGTTTATAGCGGATAAACATTGAACGACTCACCGAAGATTCTTAATGGATGGTACACCAACGTCAATAAGAATCTTCTCGGGTTGAGTAGCACTTGTGATTCTTAGACTTGAGATGCCATTGTGGGCACATGAGACATCTTCTACACTTAGATGGCAGTCACGTCCCCTATCTATTTAGATCAGACCTCCGCATGTTCGTTGGGTGTAGATAGATCCTCAGGGTGTCCTATGTGTGTCAAGATAGGATCCGTCAATTCTGTGTATCAGAGCATAGGTAGTCCACATGATTAGCAATCAGATAAAACCATGGGCTCGTGGTACAGTTTAGAAACTAGTTCTAAACATTTTTTTAAGATTGCTACTAGAATAGTCGACTGGATAATCCACATAGAGATTTGATGTTTACATCTATATCTCTGGGATTTATCCGGATACCTGTGACGGAGGAATTATACATTTGCCATGACCTCGACTTGTATGATTCACGAGTTTTATCCGTGATCGTCATAATTTACGGATGGATAAATTATGAACACGAAATTGGATTTCGTGACGGATATGCCTGAATCTAGAGAGTCTCAATAATGAAATATACTCGTAGAGCACTAGAGCAACACTTATAAATAATGTTGATTATTTATAAAGTCGTTTAAAGGTTAAATGCAAAATACATGCTTAGGGACCCAATAGTCATTTCCTTAATTATTGTGTATTACATTTAATACTTGATTAATTTAAATACACATTAATTAATAGTCAAATTGAGATATTTGACTAATATCATAAATGTATATATGTATTTAATATTTAATGTAAATATAATACATATATTTAATATATTTGTATTTAATTAATTAATTAATTATTTAATTGTTAAATGATTAAATTATTTAAAATATAAATATCTTAAGATTTGGATATTTGTTTTTAAAGGCTTAGTTGCCTTTGTTGACTTAATTAAAATATCTATAAAGTGTTTATTAGATATTTAACAAGTTGATAAAATTGAAATTCAAATGAAATTGAAATTAATTTTTCATGTAAATGCTTGGCCAAATTCGGCCAAGGCTAAAGTGAGACAAGTATAAATTGTTTTATTTTTCATTTGGTAAATAACCTAATACACTTTTACCTAAACTCCATTAAAAGAAAACAAGGGAAGCTTGAGAGGAAGAAAGGAAAAACTAAAGAAAAAGCTTGGATTTAGTAAGTTTTCTTAACTTGCTATTAGAGAGGAAATTGTTCCTTATGTTCTAGGCTACTTCTTGTGATGTTCTCATGTTATTCTTTTCTTTATTCTTTGTGTTTTTGATGAATGGAATTTTGGTGAAAGTGTTGAGCATGTATAATGATGGAAGCTTGTGACTAGTGTAGTTATAAGTGTTCTTTTATGGTTTTGGAAACTTTGTTGCTAATCTAGAGTTGTTGACCCACTCTTAAATGACCTATATTTGATCTATAGTTATTTCATTGTGTTGAGACTTTAATTGGATGGAATAATGATGATTAATGTAATTGATTTAACCAATTTGGTCTAATTTGTCCAATTTGAAGAAATTGAAAAATTAGGGTTTAAGACCTCATCCAAATTTGGGGCTTTTCATTTATGTTGTGTATAAGGATGTGTATATGATTCATATAAAGTTTCATGTTGATTGGATTTCATTTGGATGTGTCTTGAAGCATGGAAGTGTAAAATGCACACTTTGGCCACCTAGTGAGGCTCTCGGCCAAGTGAAACATTTTTGGGATTTTTGTTGCTCTTGGTGTTTTGACATTTGGGACATGTTAAGTTCATATTAGAAATGATTTTGAATCATCCAAAATTGATTTGAACAATTTCGGACTAAAATGAACTAAATACCAAGTGTAAGGGCAATTCGGTAAATTCACTTAAATTTGATTTATTGAATTTTATTTCATAATTTGATTATTGGTTAATTAAATAAATATGTTTATTTAATTAATCCGAGAAAAATTTTTGAAATCGAAAAATTTGATTTTCAACCGTTTCCGCTGCGTTACCGGATTTAGCCCCTAAAACCCCTACATGCATTATACGAGATATCATGTTTTTTCCAGAGAGATACAACGGTGCTAACAAGATATCTAATACAATGGATTCCAAATCCATGAGTGGATTTATTTTCACACATGGTGGTGCAGCTGTGTCATGGAAATCCTCGAGACAAACATTTATTGCCCGGTCTACTATGGAGTCTGAGTTCACAACATTAGACAAAGCAGCGGAAGAAGCGGAGTATCTTCGAAATTTCTTAGAGGATATTCTAAATTGGCCAAAACCAGTGCCAACTATAAGCATACATTGTGATAGTCAATCTGCTATAGGGAGAGCTCAAAATACAATGTATAATGGTAAGTCTCGACACATACGTCGAAGACACAATACCATAAGGAAATTACTCTCTAGAGGCATAATTTCAATAGATTATGTCAAGTCGAAGGAAAACCTAGCGGATCCACTTACTAAAGGTTTACCTAGAGAGCAAGTTGCAAAGTCATCGTGTGGAATGGGCTTGAAGTCTATAAATTAAGAAATGTCATTGTTGAAACCCAACCTAGCTGATTACAGATCCCAAAATCTAGGATCAAATTGGACAACTTAAACTTTATGCAATTCAAAACAAGCATTGTAGAGTTCTGATAAATGCATGAAAGTGTACTTTGAAATTCGCTAACTCGACTTAATTATCATGTATATAATCTTAAGTAGAGTTTATTTTGTGCTTTGTTATTATGAGCAATGGAATATGAAGTTTGGAGCAATTACGCGTGTTTCGGGACCTTACGGGAGCATCGGAAGCACACGAGAGCATCAAAAATAAGACACGCAGAACCAGCGAAGAAATTCATTAGCGCCACGGTGTCGCGGCGCCGACACACCTTAATACAAACATCCCGCATCTTTGGCGTTGCGGTGCTAATTGCCAGTGCCGCGGCGCCCCAGAACAGTCCCAAAGCTTATTTTGGTCATCTTTTACGCATATATGGACTCCATGGCTTCTCTATATAAACTCAAATTCGTCCAAACCCTAAGAAATGAGAGAAAAATAGAGAGAAACAGAAGAGAAACACACATCAAAGAGCCACAAACACAATTTCGAGAGAGAAGAACGAAGAAAACTTCAAGCCGACATGACGTCTCTCCGATCTATCCAGGCTATTTCTCTTTTCTGCCTGGAGAACTAATCTCCTAGGCAAAGCTAAGGATGAACTATTGTATTTAAGTTTTTATATTCATGTTGTTGATTCCTAAGTACTTTTAATCATTTAATACAATTGATGCTTATTATTCTTTATTATCTTTCGATTTATGAATCCATAAAGTGTGTTTATTCAACTTGCATATAGATTCAGTCATGTTTTTTCTATGTGTGATTGGGGAACCCAGTTGTGACTGGTAAAGTTATTTTATGAGTTGGTCTTCTGCTGCAGTATTGTCTGAGGGTATATTGTCGATGTTAGATAGGTCGTAACGATAACTTTGTGTGTTGTTAACATAGAGAAAGTAAATCATCGATTACCTTAGAATTTAATAAGTGTATATTGAATATCTTCCGATTGTTGGTTTGGGATGTGAAACCTTCAATTCTGTAATAAAAATGAATCAATAACTGAATATAGGAAGTTGATACAAGAGGAATTCCTGACGCTTTTCTATTTATCTCTACTAATATTCTTCAACGTATTTTCCATAGTTTTTATTATATATTATCAATTCAATCATTATCTTTTCATATAGTTACTGTTAATGTTTTGTTTGAGTAAATCAGTTCTTTGTAACCATCACTCATAGAGTTTTTTTGACAATCTCTTTTCCACACCCTCCACATCTAGTGCACATACTATGAGTGAATATGAGAGACCACCTATGAGGACTCTTGAGGAGTACCTCAACCCAACTCGCACAGCTACAACATCGTGCATCATGTTTCCTCATAATGCACCACATATAGATTTTAAGCCTGGAATGATACAGTATCTCCCAACCTTTCATGGTTTGGAGAACGATAACCCTTATGTGCACATTACAGAGTTTGAAGAGGTTATAGCAACTTTCCATGACCAGTTTGGAACCACTGACATAATTAGACTTAAGTTCTTCCCCTTTGCCCTTAAGGATAGAGCTAAAAGCTGGTTGTATTCTCTAAGACATCGGTCAATAGGATCATTGGGTGAGATGACACAGAAATTATTTAATAAATACTTCCCACACTATAAGACGAATGCCTTGAAAAGACAAATATCTATCTTCTCCCAAAAAGACAGTGAAACCATTTATCAAATATGGGAGAGGTATAAGGAGATGTTAGCGAGTTTTCCTCACCATGGATATGAAAGTTGGAGCTTAGTGAGCTATTTTTATGATGGTTTAACCCCTAGAGTGCGCCAATTCGTGGAGACAGTGTGCAATGGTGAGTTCATCCGAAAAGACCATGATGAGGCGTTAGAGTACTTAAATGAATTAGCTGAGAAATCTCACACTTGGACTGGACCTAATGCCATTGATAGCACTGATAGGACACACCTCACTCCTTCTAGCAGAGGCATACACCACTTTATGGAAGATGATAGTCTTAAGGCACAAGTTGAGTTATTAACTAGACAGTTAGGAGCCTTAAAAGCTAAGGATAGCCAGACTATGCATGCAGTAGCCCATTTAGAACCTCAAGCAGTATGCTTTGTGTGTAAGGGAACTGACCATCTAGCCCAAGAATGTCCTGTATATGGTGAGATGAGGGGAACATATGAGGAACAATGCAATACCTTAGGGATGTACAAGAAGTCTTATACACCATATTCAGATACCTATAATCCTAGTTGGCGGAACCATCTTAATCTTAGTTGGAAATAGCAGTCTTATCAGCCTACCCAGATATCACAACCCAAAGGTTACAGTGCTCCCCAGTATCACACACCTGCCAGTCCTAAGAACTCTTTAGAGGACACTGTACATGCATTTGTGGAGGCCCAGGGCAAAAAAAATCAAAGATTTTAGTCATTGATAGCTTAGGTAGTTGAAGATAATAATGAGATTAAGAGTGAAGTCTCAAAATTGACTAAAGTCCTGAGTGTGCAAAAACAAGGCAAATTTCCATCTCAGGATCAACTTAATCCACAAGGGAAACACATGGCACAAGCTGATCATGAAGCAGCTAATGTAAAAGATGTTAATGCCAAATTCACTAGGAGTGGTAAAGAGGTAGGTTGCAGGACACCTTCAACACTGTGGATGCCACTAAGGATAATAGTATAAATACCCCTCAGGAAGAACCAGTAACACATATACCAGTTATAGTACCCTTTCCTCAAGAACTTAGGCCCACAGCGAGAGTTCCAGACCCAAATGGTGAGATCCTAGAACATCTTAAGCAAGTAAAGATCAATCTCCCTCTGTTACATGTGATCAAACAAGTTCCTACATATGCGAAGGTTTTGAAGGATCTATGCACCATGAAAAGAAAACATTATGTGAAAAAGACTGCATTCTTGACAGAGCAAGCAAGTGTAGTAATTGAGCAGAGGACTCCACCAAAATACAAAGATCCAGGATTTCCCACTATCACTTGCCACATTGGTACATATGAGTTTTGTCAGGCGTTATTAGATTTAGGAACTAGTGTTAATCTCATGCCATATTCTATCTATAAGCAGCTAGGACTTGTAGAGATTAAACCTACATATGTGGTTTTACAGTTAGCTGATCATTCTACCAGAACACCACAGGGAGTAGTTAAGGATGTTTTACTGTAAACTGATATATTCTACTACCCTGTTGATTTTCTGATTTTAGATACGCAGTCTGTGGTTGACACTGAGTCAAAAATTCATCTCATATTAGGTAGACCTTTTCTTGCTACAACTAATGCACTTATCAATTACAGGAACAGTCTCATGAAGCTATCATCTGGGAATATGACACTGGAGGTGAACATTTTTCAAGCTGAGAAACAACCACGAGATGATGATGAGTGCCACTACACATACCTGCTAGACATAGTCCTACCAGAAACAGCTTCTTTACTGTAAGAAACGACTATCCTTAGCATGGCAGAAGTTGCTTGTGGTGGCACCAGGTCCGGTATGGATCTTTAAAATTTTCTTTGCCTTCTCCCTTTGTTGTAGTAGCCAAGATTAATCTTTTGTTGTCCAACACTTGGATCAACCACTCTGTAGACAACAGAACCTGACGACGCTGTTCTAGGCTCGCGGCCTAGTTGGGAAGTACGAAATAACATGGAGTCGCCACCCGGTGTGAACCGGGACAAAGATTTAAGGCCGCACTCACCCCTCGCAAGGGAAGACCTCAAACCGTTGGGTTCGGAATGGTCCCTTACTTATGTCATTGTGATGATATAATTTGTGCACTAAATCAACCGCATCTATCCAATAATCATGCTCAAGGGTACTTAGATCTAACATGCTTTTATCCAAATAATTCCACGCAATGTAACACGACAAGCATATTAAACCATTAAATCAACATGTATGAATCATTACCCAAACGCATCATAAACTAAGAACATGCATAGTGAACAACCTAAACATGCTTTAACGAACAAATAACAAACTAAATTAAACCATGCTTCAAATAATAAACAAATAACCTAAAGATTATAACATGCTCAAATACAAGTTTGGATGGGACAAAACATATGTCTCTTAAGTGGTACGTGGCGTTGTATCCCGAGTACAAACCGCACTACCGTCCATTCGGATTCGGCTACGGAATTTACGTCCGAGTTTCCATCCTATATACCACAAAAGGGAACACATGTCCCGCCCATCCAACAATCAAATCATGCCTCAAACGACTCTCATGCAATTATATATCAAAGTAAAATAAAATAAAGAATAAAGAAGATAGGTAAAAGGTACCCTCAGGTCTAACCTCTTTTGTCGATCTTTGGAAGCGCGTTCCAAGTCCGTTGGAAGGGCGAATGATCCGAAACCTTTCCAAATTATTTGCTCACTGTTTTCCCTTGTTTTTTTGATGCTTGGGCTGCTGTTTTACCTTCGTTTCACCGCCATTTGTTCGCTGCGTTTCAGGTCACTGGTTCGAGCGTTTAGTGGACTGTTTTGGGTAATTTTGGTGGTCTCGGGAGGTGCGTTTGTAAAGGTTTCTTGGGGAAACTTTTTGGGGATTTTTGGGATGGTTTCTAGATGATTTTAGGACTGTTTTGGAGGCTAAAGTCGCAACAAATACTGACCAGAACAGGGGACGAAATTGTGCAGTGGGGCGTTTTCAGGGGCTGTTTTTGGCGCTGTTTTGGAGCTGCTTTGGGGAGTCTTTTTGCGGCACTTCAGGGGCTGGAAATAAGGCTTATTTTAGGGTGTTTTAGGGCTGTGAATGGTGGCTGGAAGTCGGCTAAGGAGGGCTAAGAAAAGGGCTTGGTCATGAGTTGTCTTGGTGAAGGGTGGTGGATGGTGATATGCGGCCTTGGGATAGATTTTTCTTCTGGGATGCGGCAATGAGGGTTCTTGGAGGGGCTTTGGACGTGCAAAGAGGGCTTCACAAGTTGCTTGAGGGATGTGTATGAGCCAGGGTAGTGTATGGGGGCAAAGGTCTCTTTTTATAGACAAAGGGAAAAGGCTTTCCTTTTTAGATTAGGAAGGACTCTCCTAATTGGTTTCTAATAAGGAATGCATCTCCTAATTAGGATTTGGGATTGGATTCGATTTGGTAATGATTTTATTTGATTTCTTTTATTTAGGTAAGGATTTAACAAGATTTAAACATGTGATTAATGTGCAATTACCTAAATAGAGGGCAATGGGCGTGAATCATGTCCAATGGGCATAGGTTTGGTTTGACTTGTTTGACTTGGGTTGACTTGGGTTGACTTGGGTATTTGGGCTTGGTTTGGTTAGGTATGTGGTCTATGGGAGTTTTGGGCCTAAGGTGAGCTTAGAAACGGAGGTATAACAAGCAACCGAAGCGAAACAACTCGGGTAAATCCATCAAAAATTATATTTTCCAACTTTACCCTTCCAACGTTCTTTTCCCGCGGCTTTCATGACTAAGAGGGAGTTGTCTCCATATAAGACTCCTCATCGGGTGTTATGCAAAAATGCAATGCCTACACACTCGATCTTTGAAACTATGGCTCGAAACCAACAAACCGAAGTGTGGGCTTCACTCACAAATATTAAACTATAAACGATTTAGAGAATCAAGATATCACAATTTGTGTTTGGCTTTATGAATTTCAAACACTCTCACAAACACTTGTGAATGTTTGAACTCTCTTTATTTTCTCTCAAATCTTTCTCACAACACTTGTGTGAATGTTTGCAAAATGTTAACCTTAGAAGTGAGAGAAATGGTAGAGATTATATTCTCTTACACAAGCCAACTAACCTTGTCATTAAGCATCTAATGCTTTCTTGCAATGGCCAACATAAAAATATGAATGTCATACCAAAGCATAAAAAATGATAAGTTAAAGATAAGGACTTTGTCATTAAGCATCTAATTCTTTCTTTCAATGGCAAACACAGAAATGTGGAGGCCATACCAAAGCATAAAATGCATTAGCTAATGACAAAACTATTAGGTGTATACAAGCCACCTAATAGACATAACTGCTTGGATGACATGGTAAGCCATATGGCTTTGTCTCCTAAGGTAAATAAAAATCACCATCTCAATAATGATTAAATTACCTTCAATTATGTTGTAGTAATTATCTCATAATTAATACTAATTTGATCATCTCATAATCAAGACTTGATCATCTCATAATCAAAGAATTCTAGAATACATTAAGTTAAACTAATTTAACATAGTTTTCATTTCTGACAATAAATATTATTAATCTCATTAATAATGTATAAATATAAAGTGAGCATATAATTAGACAATCTAATTATATTAGGTTTGCTACAGTTAATCGAGCTAGCACGGGGATCAAATGAACCTACGGTTTCGAGCTCCAATAATTATGAAATATTAATTAAACTCTTTAATCAAATATTATGAATTATTAACTCTGCGTTATTCCACTAAAACTCGAAGTTGAACTCCCGTTACCGCAGATGGATGAAATAAAACCGAACATCTTCGGTGTCCATCGATATATTCATTATATATGGATATAACCATTCACGAATATCTCATAAATAGATATGGGTCAAAAAAACGTTAAACCGCTCTAAATATTTTTTCTCTTAAGCACCATTAATTCTATAATGAACAATTAATTCATAACAATTATGAATATATAAAACTTTCTATTCGTAATAGAAAATTTGAGCGCTCATATTGTTCAAGTCCCGAATCAACTCTTAAAAAAGATATTCTTTTGCTTCTCGTAAGAATGAGTGAATTCCATATCTATGTAAAATGTTCTCAGCTACACACCAACCATATCCCCAAAATATGTAGTTATTGCCGAGAATGCAACTCTAACCTCACCATAGTAAATCAAAGGATATAGTCTGTCATGCAGAAGTTCGTAATACACTCAGGATTAAGATCGAATCCATATATGACCATCTATTAGATAAAATGAATTTCTTCGGTTAACAGATATTATAAAGAAATTCATATTTTTCTGAGTCCAGTCATATATGATCTCATCATACAAGGTGCCTTCATTCCCATGTCACTACATGAACGATCCCGGATCAAGCTTATCATACAAGTATAGAATGGACCGCAGCTATAGATAAACCACAAAAAAGTACCTTTTTTGGTTGCTCTTCTATGGACTATTTAGATTACTAACTTCAGACTTAAATCCTCTTGTGCATCAAACATACACTAAGTCTGAAGGTACAATAGTAATTAAGGTGAATAAGACAATTAGACAATATGCAATATAAATCAAACAACTTTGATAAATGAATAATGTATTTATTATTATTATTATTATTATTATTATTATTATTATTATTATTATTATATTATTATTATTATTATTATTATTATTATTATTATTATTATTATTATTATATTATTATTACAATAATCAATTCTGTTTAACAATACATGAAGCTTTAGGACATAAATCCAAACAATCTCCCACTTGAACTGGAGCAAATAAGACATGTCATGTAATCCTTAACCCTTTAGGTGACCTTCAAACACTTTAGCCGATAAGGTCTTTGTAAACGGATCAGCTAGGTTGTCTGCGGATGGAATCTACGTGACAGCGACATCTCCTCTATGCACTATCTCACTGATGAGGTGATATTTCCTCTCAATATACTTACTCATCTTGTGGCTTCTTGGTTATTTGGAGTTCGCCACTGCACCACTATTATCACAATAAAGTGTGAGCGGTTTATCTATATCTGGAACAACTTCCAGATCTGCCAAGAACTTACGGAGCCAAACTACTTCCTTAGCTGTTTTACAAGCTATTACATATTCAGCCTTCATGGTGGAGTCAACAGTACAAGATTTCTTTATACTCCTCCACACTATAGCCCCACCACCTACGGTGAACACCGATCCAGATGTTGATTTCCTAGAAACGACATCCGTCTGAAAATCAGAGTCAATATATCCTCTCAAAATCATATCATGACTTGTATATACAAGCATATAATTTCTCGTTCTCCGAAGATACTTGAGAATATGTTTCACCGCTACCCAATGATCTAATCATGGGTTGGATTGAAACCTACTAACTACTCCCACTGCAAAACAGATGTCCGGTCTCATGCATAACATAGCATACATAAGACTTCCAACTGCTGAAGCATATGGTATATGTCTCATCTCCTCAACTCCTTGAGGTGTCTTAGGAGACTGTTCCTTAGAAAAATGAATTTAATGCCTGAAAGGTAAATTACCTTTCTTGGAATTTTGCATACCAAATCGCACAAGAATCTTGTCGATATAGGTTGCTTGAGACATTGCTAACAGTCATTTCTTGCGATCCTGAATGATCTGGATCCCAAGTACATAATTTGCCTCTCCTAAATTTTTCATTTGGAATTGGTTAGCTAGTCAAATTTTCACGTCCGATAATATCTTTACATCATTCCCAATGAGTAAAATATCATCAATGTATAACACAATAAAAATCACCTTCCCATTAATGATGCGTTTGTAGACACAAGGCTCATCGATGTTCTGCTCAAAGTTATAAGACTTGATCGTAGTATCACCTTCCCATAAATGGACCTTTGCAACTTGCAAACTTTTTGCTCTTGACCTTGGGTAATGAACCCCTCTAGTTGTACCATATAGATACTCTCATCAAGATTGCCATTTAAGAATGCAGTCTTGACGTCCATTTGCCAAATCTCATAGTCATAATATGCGGCAAAGAAGAATCCTGATGGATTTAAGCATGGCTACTGGCAAGAAAGTTTCTTCATAGTCAACTCCCTCTTTCTGGGTATAACCATTTGCCACTGGCCTAGCCTTGAAAGTCTGTACTTTCCCATCTATTCCTCTTTTTCTCTTGTAGTTCCACTTGCAACCTATGGGTTTTACCCCATCAGGTTGGTCTACAAGTTCCCAGACTGAGTTAGAGTACATAGACTTCATCTCTAGGTTCATGGCTTTGAGTCATCCTATTTATCAGTATCTTTCATTGCACTACGATAGGTCAATGGATCATCAATAACATCACAAGATGTAACAACTTGCACCTCACCATTTCCTATATAGCGTTCAGGTTGTCTTACAACCCTTTCACTACGTCTAGGTGGTATGGTATCCTGATAAACTTGCATCTGACTTTCAGATGTAGAAGGTGTTATGTCTTTGTCAACATTTGACAATAGTTTACTGGTCGTACCAGTAAGTAACTCCTCAGGTAACACTTTACTTCGAGGTTTGAACTCTCTCATATAGTCATCCTCAAGAAATGTAGCATTTTTCGACACAAATACTTTATTATCTTCTGGAGTATAAAAGAATCCACCCCTAGTTTCCTTATGATAGCCTACAAATAGGCACACTTGTGAACATGGTTCCAACTTAGTAGTCTTGTTCTTTAGCACATGTGCCGGACACCCCATATGCAGAAATGTCGCAAACTAGCTTTACGACCATTCCACAACTCTAATGGAGTCTTAGGAACAGACTTAGAAGGAACTACATTCAGGATATACATTGCATTTTGCAATGCATAGCCCCAGAATGAACTAGGTAGCGTGTTATAACTAAACATTGATCTCATCATGTCTAGTAGGGTCCGATTTCTCCTTTCTACAACACCATTTTGTTGTGGTGTTCCAGGTGCTGTGAGCTGTGAAATAATTTCATGCTCAACTAAGAATTCCTCGAAATCTCTAACAAGGTATTCTCCTCCACGATCTGATCGTAGAATTTTGAATTTTTTACCTAACTGGTTCTCAACCTCAGCACGATACTCTTTGAACTTTTCAAATGTATCTGACTTGTGCTGCATTAGGTAAACATACCCATATCTGGAATAATCGTTAATGAAAGTGACAAAGTATTCATAACCACCTCGGGCTTTTACATTCATCAGTCCGCAAACGTCCGAATGTATTAGCTCAAGTGTTTCTTTGGCTCTTATCATTTTTCCAGTAAAAGGTCTCTTGGTCATTTTGCCTTCTAGACAGGATTCGTAGACAGGTAAAGTACCGAGTTTTAACTGATTTAAAACTCTATTCTTAATTAGTCCATTCTTAATTAGTCTATCTATCCGGTCAAGGTTAATGTGACCAAGTCTAAGGTGCCATAAATAGGTATCATCATGAGAAATCTTTTGCCATTTTGTTTTAGATCTTTCAATCTTAAACATTTCAGTATTAAGCAGTGATTCATGCATTAACGGCCTTAATACATATAAATTATTTTCGGAGTTTCCCGTGCATATATTTAATCCATTTCTACTAATAATAACTGACTTATTATTAAATGAAATAGAAAAATCACATTCCATAAGTTTTGTTACGGAAATCAAATTCCTGCGAAAACTAGGAATATATAGCACACCATTCAAACATAAATAACTCTTATCAAAATTTAAATTTGAAACTCCCACTGCTTTTGCTGAAACAACATCTCATGTCCCAACTCTCATGGTAAAGCTACCTTCAGCAAGGTCCCTCCATGAGTCAAGTAGTTGCAAAGAACAACAAACATGGTTAGTGGCACCAGAATCAACAATCCATATGGATTTATCATCCTCCACCAAAAAAGACTCAATGACAAGTAAATCGTATTTACCTGTATTCTTCTTCTTTTTAAGCTCAGCAAGGTATTTCGGACAATTCCTTTTACAATGCCATTGCTGTTCACAATGGAAACATTTTCCTTTGGCATTGGTTCATTTGGAGCTTTTGTTGTTATTCTTTTTCATTGGTTTTGTCTTTGCCTTCCAATTGCCTTTCTTCTTATTCTTCTTTACAGATTTAGAAGATTTTGCAACATTTTTCCTCGGTATTGGACCTACAAGGACCATTCAAAACGGACTCGTAATTGGTGAGCTCATTTAGCAGTTCAGTCAACGTAAAAGTCAACTTATTCATAAAACATATGCTTTGAAACTGTAGGAAACTCTTCGGAAGAGTTTCCATGATCATTGTCACCTGGCTTTTCACATTGATATGTGCATTATGGGTTTCAACCATATTAAGATGAGACATCATCCTCAACACATGGTCTCGGACTAATGTGCCTTCCTTCATTCTAGCGGTCAATACAGAGACTATTGCCTCATGTTGTTGCCGGTCTGAAGGTTGCCCAAACATGTTCTGTAATGACTGCATAATCAATGATGTTGTCGCCATAGGCTCATGCAATGCAGCAATAACCTCAGACATGGATGCTATCAAATAGCTATGGGCTTTCTCATCAGCTTTAATCCAATTATTATAGGCATTACGTGCAGCTCTGTGAGCATTAGGTACTGGCTCAGGAGGACATTTCTCCATTAGGACAAATTTAAGGTCTTCGCATACCAAGATAACATTCATGTCATTTTTTCCATTTTACATAGTTATCCCCGGTTAATTTTTCTTGTTGTTTGAGAATTGAGATAATTGTAGATGCCATGGCTGGAAAATAATAAATGCGCATTCAACATTCATTCATCGCATATTAAAATTGTAAAACATTTAGGCATAAAATTAAACATGATGTATGATCAATGTATAATGAATTAGAAACCTAGAAGAATTACTATGCCACGATTATCTATTATCCCACAAATAAGTGCCGCTGTAGGGTAGGTCAAGTATTCACATGATAGACTGAGATATTCTCAATTGATTAATATATCTGAAATAACTATTATTCCTATATTAATCAACTACCGTTATTTTGATCAAGGAAGCTTTGATTAACAACTTAATCATTCCTTTGTGAGTGTGACACATTATTTCGGAACCCTTGGACTTAACTAGTGAAGTGTCGCTGTAGGGTAGGTCAAATCACCAGATACATCTAGAGTCTCTATCTTTTCGGAATCCAAACCTGATATTGACCCAAAAAGGACACCATCCGTATGGGGACGAAAGGAAAGCCATCTCGAGGTGCCTATTGAATCTAACGTTTCTGGATAACAATGGGAATCGTGTGATATATTGTGGTATACACCTCTCCCACTCACTATTTAGAAGTGTAAGGTTTCTATCTCACTAGTATTTATAAATCTTAGATTATGTTCGGCTAAAGTCATAATATTATTAATATTAGTTGATAATTTAGTGATCTAACCAATTTTAACTTTTAAAATTTTATTCACTAATCCCGATTAGTCTCTACTAACCAATTAACTTAATTAAACTAATTTAATCAAGTTGTTATAGTGATTTAATCAATTTAACTCTTAAATTACTAGTCTACTAATAGGTTTTAAAATTTAGAATTCAACGAATGGACCAAATGTCATTAAACCATTTAATAGATAAAAGAACATTATTTATTCCAAAGATATGTGGTATTGTATCCCGAGTGCAGACCATATTACCATCCATTCGGAACCGGCTATGGAATTTACGTCTAGGTTTCCATCTGATATACCAAGGAAAATAATGTACTCATAAGGTCCATTTGTTTCTAAAACTTGAATTCGAAATTTTTAAACCTTTAAACCAATTAATCTTATTAATCTGTTTGCATGCATCTCATATTCTTATTTAACATTTAAATTACATAAAATCATATTTTATGATTAAAATATCATGCATATCTACATGTTATGGGATGTGAAAATGCAAGAGTAGGCACCCTAGGGTATATGACATGTTAATAAACAATTTAAAACACACATATTTCCCAGTTCTGGGCGTTGCGACGCGCACTGGTGGGCGTCGCGACACCCACAATTCCGAAAACTGGAATTGTGCCAGTTCATCATCGTGTCGCGATGCGAGAGACCTGCATCGCGACGCGCGTGAGGTAATGGCATGCGTATTGATATGCTGGTCGCGTCACAATGCGCAAAGGGGTTGCATCGCGACGCAACCCAGTTTTCAGGTGCTGGAAATGCTGAAACATACACTTTACAAATTGCGTTGACCGAGCTCTTATTTTTCTATACTAATCTAATTGGTACAATAAATCCAAGGCATCCATTGGTCTTCAAAACTTGTTCCATGGAGTGTTGTTGAGTTCTTTACAGAATTTCTTCGTCAAAAGTCCTTCGCGGAATTGGCTCCTCCAAGTTACAAATAGGGTTATATAATGAACTTATTACAAAGGAAATAAACTTACAACACTTGAAAGAATATGACCTTATGGTCTTAACTTACAACACTTGAAAGAATATGACCTTAAGATCTTACATTTCCAATGCTAAAAACAAGAGCCGGAAAAAATAACGATCAATGCAATAAATTAATCACATGAATCAAAAGTAAACATTCATCGCATGAATCTAATTGTGCCTACTCATCACAACATGCATTTTTAATAATCTATATCTCATATAAATTATTAAAACTAAAATGAGAAGGGTTAAGAAAACTTTTCAACCTTAAGCTCTCGATGCCAATTGTACGAAATGACTTTCCTTAGCGTGGCAGAAGTAGCTTGTGGTGGCTGATGAGTGATAAATATATCACTATTTCCCACTCCTTTGACTTAATATTTTGCATAGTTTCTTGGATTTTATGAATATTTTGATGTGTTTTGTGTTATTTTGTAGATAAATAAAGTTTCAGGACTTACTGGAAGCAATTCAGGGCCAAAATAGTGAAAAACTGACAAAAGGGGTAAAATTGTAATTTGGGCGTCGCGACGCGCATCACCTCTGCGTCACGACCTCTAACATGCGCTAGACACGTGTCAAAATCAGTGAAACCTACTATCATGCACTTTTGCTAAAATACGCTGGACACGTGTCACCATCACATGCTGCCGACAATCATCATCATTTGCTAAAATGCGCCTGCCACGTGTCAACACCACAGCAAATCATGCTAACATGCACCGGACACGTGTCGTCATCCCATGCTGCCGACACTAATAATTCAGCTGCCAACGAAAGCGTGACACGTGTCACCATCTCCGCAGAAGCCGCGCCACGTGGCAGAAATCTACGGCGCGTCGCGACGCGCAAGGTTGTGCGCGTCGCGACGCGTGAAGCCCAATGATGCCTATAAATTCAGCTCGATTTCAGAATTCAAATCATACCTTCCTAGAGTTCCTAATAAGGGACTAATGATTGTATCTTGTTTGTTTAAGTTTTTATAATTTATATTAAGCATATTTATTTATTTATTTACTTTCAGCACTTTTAATTTTGCACTTTTACTTTTAGCATTTTTAATTATGCACTTTTACTTTCAGTAATTTATTCTATTTATTTACTTTTTATTTCTTTTATGTTTAGTAGTTAATTTACTGCTGGGGAAGGGTGAAACTTTTTACTTTTATAATTTAGATTAATCTCCCTCAATTGTAATATATAAATTATCTTAAAAATTGACTTAATTGGATACCGCCTTATTGGTCGATTGGACTTAATTAAATTGATTTTAACCTGACTTAATGAGATACAGCCTATATGGTCGGTTATAATTAATTAAATATGACTTAATCAGGATACCGCCTATATGGTCAGTTGGTAATTATCACGTAAATTTATTTATTATAATAAGGGAGATTTCTAAATTAGAAATAGTGAAGGTAGATTAATCTCACTTAATTTATAATATGGAAATTATAATTTAATAATATGGATTAAAAGTTGATACCGCCTTAACGGCTGGTTTTAATTATGTAACATAATGTGACACCGCTTATAGGTCGGTCTTTAGGTGACAGATGATTACCGCCTATATGGCTGGTTTATTGATAAAAAAAAATAACACCACCTCTATGATTGGTTCAACTTAATTGGGTAACACTGACAATTTACATATTATAATAAAGTGAGATTTCTAAAAGTGGATCCCCTAACCCCAGTATTTTATTTTTATTCTAGGGAAGTGATGAAACACAATATTAATAAGCTTAATAATTGATTTAATTATATAATGGGTAATTCTTTAGTTTGTTTATTGAATCTTAAGCTTAATGCTTCTTGTTGCCTGATCACCAATAAGATTGATGTGGTAAAACTAAAATGAACTTGGAAAATGGATTTTAGGTTTTAGCTTTAGATTCAATAGCCCACGATCTTCCTTGAGGATAGATAACCCTTTAATAAATTTCCTTACATGATAGACATACACATGTCGGGCGGGGGTAGCCACAATTGGAACTTGAATTTAATGAATTCAGGTAACTTGGTTAACATAGGAAAATGATAATATGATTATGCGTGTGGGATCGCATCCGAATGCGAGGTTTATTTTTCAGTAAATGGAAACTTTTCATGGAATTAATTATAAGTTTTTATCAAATTAAATTTGAGGGGTTAAATTGAAATGTATCAATTAGTATATATATATATATATATATATATATCTAGAATTTTCTTTTACACACAGATGTATTATATTAACACACAAACGTGTTTCACCCAACTCACACACGTTCACAGCACACAAACACACAAGCAGAAGAAAAACATAAAGAAAAAAGAGAGAAAGATCGAGAAAGGGAGAAGAAGGAGAAAGCCGAGAGAATGAGAGAGAGAGAGAGGACCGAGATAAGGAAAAAGAGAGGGAGAGAGAGAGAAGAGACGAGAAAGAGAAAAAAAAAAAAAAAACAGAAAACATAAAGGAATCAAGGGGAAGAAATAGAAAAAGACCGAGAGGCAGGGAAAGAGAGGGGCTGAGCCGAGTGAGAGAAACCGTGAGCAGAGGAGAGGTAAGAACTCTATATGATGATTTCCTTGAGCTTGGTGTTTATGGGTTTCCTTTGATTTGTATAAAAAATTATGTTTTGAACTAAGAATTATGAAGAAGAATGTAATAAAGTAATTTAAAACTGATTTTAATTTTTGAAATTGAAAGAAATTCAATTGATTAAGAGGAAAGGTGGAATCGGCAAAACCCTAGAAATTTGGGGGTTTTTGATTTCATTGGTTTTACAAAGAAATAGTTAATTATTTTCTAATATAATAAAATTGCTAGATGAGTCTACTTTGTTAGTTCTTGGAAAGAATAGGCTTAGAGTATGATGAATGTGATAATTGAGAAAATTTCAAGGGAGCAATAAGGGTTATGGTCGAATGTGTAATAATATGGAACTTCGATTTTGACAATTTTAATGATAATTCGAATTATGTGTAGAGTGTATAAAGTGATAATTTATTGTTAAATTGATAGAATTAACATGTTAGTAATTTGACTATGTCGAGCTAAGTATGTATGAAGGAAGAAAAGATGAAACTTTAAGTTGGTTATGATTCGTTTTTGAGTTAATGTTTAATGGTGAAGTTTTGCGTTGTGTGAATATATTATGAATTAAGATTTAATTTAATGATGACCTTAAAGTTCTGACTCGGGTATTAATGTGAGAGAATCTATAGTTTTTAGGTAATTAGTAATATGGGATGTTTAATTTTGGCAGTGTTTATAATTTACGAGTGTGTGAGTAATATATTGTGTGCTAATTGGTATTTAATTTCTACAAGCATTGTTAAGTTTTAAAGTTCGATTTGGTAGTATCATTGAAAACTTGCATTGAATAAGTTGAATATGTATTTTAAGTCGTGCATTTGTTTTTTTTAGTTGAGTGAGAATATATGAATATAAACTACTTGTTAGATTGCTTGTGGGCCGTTGATATTATCAGTCATAAAAGAAAGCTAAACTTTGATGATGTAAACGTGAATAAAGTATGTACGGTATCATTAAGTTGATAAGAGTAATTTGCAGATGTATGTATTTATAGTGTTAAAGCTTAATAAGCTTGAATATGAATATATAATATTATGGATGCAAAAGGTACATTAGATTGCTTATGTTCATAATATTGTGACAATTTATTATGTAAGCGAACTTGTTTATTTGCATGTGAAGTATATTAATGGTAGAGTTAGTATATAGAATATAAGACAGTTAATGATGGATGTATAAAAAGAATAGGTATGGCATGTCATTAGATATGCAAGGACATATGTACATATGCACGTGTATATATAATATATAATAATATATATAGGCACATAAGAAAGCATGGCTAGGGTAAGTGAAAGCATAAGAAATGAATATGCATATATATATATGTGTTATCATTTTCAAAAATTGAATTAAAGTTAAGAAAGACTTTGAAATTCAAAATATTTTAAAAGAAAAAACTTCAGATGTTTTGAAAGAAAATGTATTTCGGAAAATATTTTTACAGTTTTAAGATACAGAATATGGTTTTTATGTTTTTCAGGGCATGAGGGAAAAACCTACCCCAGTATTTAACTCGAGATACAGTTGAAATTGACGGATACAGAGGACATGTGCACATGTAGAGCCAGGATGACGGCTTAGGATCGTGTACCTGGACTCTAGTTCAGAGCTTGGGTGGTAGCATAGATCTGCACCCCCAATTCTAGTTTGTGGCTACGTCCAGTTGAGTCGGTTTCCTGGCGTAGACCGCCAGTTTCAGAGATGCCCAGTTGAGTCGTTGTCCTGGGCATAGAGTACCACTAGTTGCACACACCCAGTTGAGTCGTTGTCCTGGGTGTAGAGAGATCACTAGTTTCAGAGACCCAGTTGAGTATTCCCGGACACGTCTAGTTGAGTCGGCTTCCTGGGCGTAGAGCAGTTTTCAGTTTTCAGATTTCAGATTTTCAGTACACAGTTTTCAGATCATCAGTACGTAGTTTTCAAAAGTCAGATTTTAGTAAATAATTTTCAGAAACTAGATTTTAGAAACAGTTTCCAGAAACCAGAGATTCAAAATTGTTTTCAGAAAGTCAAGTTTTTCAGACAGAGATTTCAAATTTCAAATATAGTTTTTCAAATAACAGTTTTTCAGAAAATGTTTTCAAGAAGTATTTTATTAAAAGCATGGCATGTTAGAGTATATCATAATTTATAAGTTATGTATATAAACCATATATCCTAGTAATCATTTGAAATGCATATAACTGACATTTATGCATGACAGTATTATTACAATTATATGTATATATGATTAATGTTTGTATGAATTATATGTTTACGTAGAAGGAACCTTTTGTGAATACTAGTGTATAATAATATGATTACATTTATACATGTATTCATGATTGAAGATAGTGTGATAAATGTTTGATAGAAAGAACATTTTAAAAATCCGATTTGATGATATTTCAATAAAATAAAAGAAAGATAATTATAATAAATGCCTGAGTATCAAGATAACAGAGTAGCGCAGCGAAAATGTGATAAGATTTGACTTAGTAAGGATATAGAAACTTGTTGTTTATATTATGGATGTTGAAATAGAAACAGGAAATATGATTTAAAATATATGAAATTGATAGCAAGTAATATGTCGTAATATGGATAAGAATTATATGGTTAATTCAGACTTTGTAAAAATTTGCATGGCTTTAAAGACAGTCCAGGTTAATACAGAAACATGATTCAAACCTTGTGTGTGTTTGTCACTCAATGTATGAACATACTTACTTACTGAGTCTTATGACTCACTATCCAACAGTGTTTGAGTTTTGCAGGTTGGTGACCAGATCGGTCGACCATGGTCATCAGAGCTTGAGAAACCGAATAGTAGTGTTGCAGTCAGCCAGTCACCAGGTCTTGGGAGTATAAGTATAGTTGTAAAGAGTTCAAGTGTGTATAGATTAAGTTGTAAAAGTTTTTGTATATAGGCATTTTCGGGCATGGAGCCCAATTGTATTTTGTCGAGTTCATCATTCCAATATCATATTATGTGTTTGGACTTTGATCCAAGTTGCAGGATTTTTAGCCGAGGTCATACCGAAATTTCGACAGAACCAGAGGTTTATGGAGGCAGGATTAGTCTGTCTCCTGCCGGTAGCATCTCCGGAAGTGAGATGTTACAATAATTGGGTTATTTGGGTATTTGCATCTGACCATCGGAAGAGGCTTTTGCATAATTTCGTGTTCCAGGTTAGCAGACTGATTTATTGCACATATATAAGAGAATCAATTCATCATTAGAATAATATTGTGTGGGATCACAACCCTAGATATTTGTATCTTTTATTTATTTTCCTTAGTATTTTCTTTTGTATTTTTAGTTATTTATTTATTTAGCATATTCACATTCAATCAACCAATCAAGCAATCATTTCGTTCTCCCTTTAATTAGATACCTGTAAATAAATAGAATCAATAATTAATAATAGTAGAAATTAAGTCCTCGTGGGATCGATATTTTTATACTACTTAAACGATATGTGCGCTTGCGTTATACGTGTGTGATTACGCCGGTCAAGTTTTTAGCGCCATTGCCGGGGACTTATTTTTCTTGAGTTATTAATTTTGAAGCTATTTATTTTACTTGTATCTAATTTTCTTTATTTTTATCTGTAATTTTTATTTATTTCTTTTATTTTCAGGTGGTTGACATGGATTTTAGTTGGGTGATAAAAGAATTACAAATTTTAAAAGGTGAAGATACACCCAAAATCAGGGAGCATCAGTCCAGTTTTCTGAGGCCTGTTGTCCAGCCCAACATTTATCACTGGATGTCAGAACCAAGCAATACTACATTTGCTCAACTGAACGCAATGGAGAGATGTGAAATATGCGATGGTAACCACCTGAGCAATCAATGCACATACCTTTCAGGGTGGCAGAATTATCAGAATCATTGAAGGTACGAAGAACCAGCATATTTCACTGAACCACATTTTCCATCTTATCCACCATTCATCTACGATCTTCATCAAGAACCAGAACCATCAGAGGAAGATCAGATGATTCACATGCTCAAATTAGACAATTAACAGACAATCTGAATTACATATCTCACGGAACAAATTCAAATCATACTGAGGAAGCCTTCGAGAATCCAGAGTTTCATCATGACACCTTAACAAAGGACGAGACTGAGCAGTATCAAGAATCTGAGGTATAAGTTCAAAAGCCCGAACCAACAAAGTCTCAATTTGATTTTTATTGTTCATCGGACTCTGACCAAGATCAAGAAGTAGAACTGTTTGTACTAATTGCACCAACAAGTGATGATGAAACTTTCCATCCTCAAAATGAAGATCTTGGAGCATGCTTTGCACTAATGTTTGAAGAAGAGTTACATGAACCATTCATATCAACCACATAGGATGAAGACCTAAAATCAGACGTATCTTTACATCCTCAGGTTGACACTTATGGAGCATGCATTTCACAGATGACAGATGAAGAGCTGAACAAGGAAATTTTCAAATATATCTGTGAAGAAAAGGTGGAGCAAGATGTACAAATGGAGGAGCAAGTGTCTGACCATATTGATGATTTCATGCATTCATGAGAAACATCATTGTTTTGGGGAGTACAAATCAAAGATATCACCCAGAAGCTTGATAGAATGGAATTTCCATTCCCAGTCCAGCATCATACGAGACCTCCTGATTTTCTTTCTAGAATCATTGGAGCGACAGTTTAGAAAGGTGGCACGAGCACTAAATGAGACAAAATTCTTTTTGCCACTTTACCGTTGGAAGAGACTCTTCAAAAGCAACGCTCACGGGATTGTCTTTAATCGAACATCTAAAACCACGCTGAAACCTCATTAACAGATAGATTTCAGTAACGTCTGGCTGAAGACGGAAAATTTAGCGCTAGCAAGGAGGTAACCCATGCAATTTATTGTAATTTCTGTTTTCATATTTTGTGTATACATGTTGTAGAATTTTTAATTTTGTGTGATATTTTCAGGGAAAAGCATAAACGGAGCATTTAAGGCAAAACAAGATAAGAGGAATGGTGTTTGGCAATCACAAAGATGAGAGCTAATTCATTAGTGATGGCTGAGTAAGGAATGAATTCTTGAGACGCATCCTGATGGATTTATATACCAAACGAGTGGCGTATTGCGTACACAATTTCGTTGCCTTAATAATTGCTTTGATTTGCTTTTCTGTTGTCATTATCTTTATTTTCGCCGACAGGATCCAGAATTTTTTACATTTCACGATTTCTTTTATTGTTTAGCTAAGAATCGTCCTTGGGAAGATACTAGTGCTATTATTACTCACCCTTTTCAGGTTCTATAAATTCAACTCATCATTGCACTTTTGAAGGCATCCGGATTTGAGAAAGAAATACATAAAAAATGGAAGCCACTTCAATAAGACGAGTTGTAAACATATGTGTGTTTTGCGGTACTAGTGTTGGTTCTAAGCCAGAATTCGTTGCAGCAGCACAGGAATTGGGTAGAGTCATTGCCGAAAGGAATATGCAATTAGTATATGGCGGTGGCAATCTTGGACTAATGAGGATCGTTTCAAGGCCTGTACAGGAAGGAGGCAGTCAAGTCTTGGGAATCATCCCAAAACCTTTGGCGGAGGCGAATCTTATAGGACCATTAAACGGAGAGGAACTTATTGTGTCAGGTATGTCCGAGCGACTTATGGAAATGATTAATTGTGCTGATGCTTTTATTGTTTTGCCATGAGGCTTGGGCATGATAGAGGAAATTTTTACAGTATTATCTTGGGCGAACTTGAACATACACCAAAAACCGATTGGATTCTTTAACGTTGATGAATTTTATGATTTTCTTTGTGTATTTCTTGATGATGCCCGGATAAATGGATTTGTGTCAAAACCTTTAAAAGAACTCATCTTCACTGCCATAACTGCCCAAGATTTAATTGACCAAATCTTAGCCTTTAAACCACAAATTGACCTTATCCTTTCAAAGATAATCTGGTCTGATAATGATCGTGATAAAAATCGTCGGATAAATCTGGATCTTAACCTTTAAATTTTCATTTTAAGATGTAGAATTTCAGCTAATAGGTACTATCTTCTCAACTTTTCTTCTATTTTTTAAGACATTGGGGACAATATCTCATTTAGGTTTGGGGGAGGTGAATAATTGAATAGTATCTTATTTTTATTATGTTGTTTTTATTTGATTTTTAGTCAAAAATTTTCAAAAAATTCAAAAAAAAAATTAAAAAATTAATAAAAAAATAAAAAATATTTTGTGTTTTGTGTTTTTAATTTGACTAATCGGGTGAAATTGGTGTGAGATAGCTGTGTAAGGAATTTCCACTCCTGAGACGTATCTCAACCTATTTCGTAACAAGTTAATTTTTATTTATTTCCTTTTAAATTATTTAATTTGTGAATTCTCTATAAAACTGACTAAAATGGATCTTCATATGCTCAGTTGACAGATATTATCAACATGCATGGTAACATATAGACATTAGTTGTAATTGAAAAGTTTGTAATATTCAATACTCTAGTTTAATTGGAGGAAGCATCTAAAAAGCGATGGAATAAAAAAAATTGTATATAAATAAACATATGAGATCCGAGTAATTAAGTCCGTATGGGTGTTTTAACACCTAGTGCCCTAAAACCAACTGGCTTGGGAGTCACTAACCCAAAACACGCTACATGGATCAAACCAACTTATTTATTCTCATTTCTCTTGTCTTTTTGCTTTTATGTTCATTGGTATTAGATTGACGTTTGTGGGTATCGTTGTTGTAAGCCCTCACGAGACTACAACTCGTCCACTAGGGACACATAGGGGTTTAAAGGCTTGTTGCATACGCTAAATGCAACCGTGATCCCTATGCAAGTGGCTTAGTTTAATTTTATTTTAAAGATATTTATGTTATTTTATTTTGTTATTTTGTTCGAGGAGTAGCAAAATGTTAGGTTTGGAGGTGTGATGAGTGATAAATATATCACTATTTCTCACTCATTTGACTTAATATTTTGTATAGTTTCTTGGGTTTTGTGAATATTTTGTTGTGTTTTGTGTTATTTTGTAGATAAATAAAGATTCAAGACTTACTGGAAGCAATTCAGGGCCAAAACAGTGAAAAATGGACAAAAAGGGCAAAATTATAATTTGGGCGTCGCGACGCGCAGCACCTCTGCGTCGCAACCTCTAACGTGCGCTGGACACGTGTCAAAATCAGAGAAACCTGCTATTATGTGCTTTTGTTAAAATACGTCGGACACGTGTCACCATCACATCAAATATGCTAAAATACATCGGACACGTGTCACCATCACATACTGTCGACAATCATCATCATTTGCTAAAATGCGTCTGCCACGTGTCAACACCACAGCAAATCATGCTAACGTGCGCTAGACACGTGTTGTCATCCCATGCTGCCAACACTAATAATTCAACTGCCGATGAAAGCATGACACGTGTTACCATCTCTACAGAAGCCGCGCCACGTGGCAGAAATCTACGGCGCGTCGCGACGCGCAAGGTTGTGCACGTCGCGACGCGTGAAGCCCAGTGACGCCTATAAATTCAGCTCGATTTTAGAATTCAAATCATACCTTCGTAGAGTTCCTAATAAGGGACTAAGGATTGTATCTTGTTTATTTAAGTTTTTGTAATTTAAATTAAGCATTTTTATTTATTTATTTACTTTCAGCACTTTTAATTTTGCACTTTTACTTTTAGCACTTTTAATTATGCACTTTTACTTTCAGTAATTTATTCTATTTATTTACTTTTTATTTCTTTATGTTTAGTAGTTAATTTACTGCTGGGGAAGGGTGAAGCTTTTTACTTTTATAATTTATATTAATCTCCCTCAATTATAATATATAAATTATCTTAAAAACTGACTTATTGGATATTGCCTTATTGATCGGTTGGACTTAATTAAATTGATTTTAATATGACTTAATGGGATACCGCATATATGGTCGGTTAGAATTAATTAAAGCTGACTTAATCAAGATACCGCCTATATGGTCGGTTGGTAATTATCAAGTAAATTTATATATTATAATACGAGAGATTTCAAAATTAAAAATAGTAAAGGTAGATTAATCTCACTTAATTTATAATATGAAAATTATAATTTAATAATATGGATTAAAAGTTGATACCGCCTTAATGACTGATTTTAATTATGTAACATAATGTGACACTGCTTATAGGTCAGTTTTAGGTGACAGATGATTACCGCCTATATGACTGGTTTATGGATAAATAATAACACCACCTTTATGGTTGGTTCAACATAATTGGGTAACACTGACAATTTCCAAATTATAATAAAGTGAGATTTCTAAAAGTGGATCCCCTAACCCCCAGCATTTTGTTTTTATTTTAGGGAAGTAATGAAACACAATATTGTAGGCACTGCATTTTTGCTTATAAGTCCCGATGATGAGCCTCGTACGGAGGCACTACCCTTTAAGTTGCAGAAGTCGCTGGAAACGGACGTCGGAAGGGAAAATTCAGAAATTGATACCTTGTTGGATTTAATTCGTTTGCTTAGCTTCGGGTTCGCTCGTTGGATCTTTGTTTTAAAATCCATCTTTGGCCCAAAACCCCGCAATCCACACTAAGCCCACACACCACCAAGCCCACCAAAAAGAACCAAACACACGCCCACAAGCCCTCCAATCACACGCCCAAGCTATTAAATTATATCCAAAAATATTCAAACACATTAAACACATGTTGAAATCTAAAAAAATCATCTTCCCGAATTAAAGAAATCTAATCAAATCACCTTCCCGAATTAAAGAAAGCAAATCAAATCCCATAAATCACCTTCCTAATTAAATTAAATCACATGCCTAAATTAAAGAAATTAAATCAAATCAAATCCCACAAATTACCTTCCTAAAGTGAATAGATTTTTCCTTATGACACACTAATTAGAGATACCCTCCATAATTGCATGATACTTTCCTTACCCGTACAAGGACAACCTCAACCATCTCCTATAAAAAGACACCCAAACCAAGCTCTTAGATCCCGAGCATTCACGCCCCAAAAGCAAAAAGAAAGAAGAGTCCCCATTACCGTGAAACACCATCAATAAACCCACTCCAACAACCACACAAAACAACCCCATCCAGCAGCCCCCTACTCACGCACAAAACAACCCATCCAGCAGCACATTCACGCCTAAGAGACAAAGAAAATAGACATCCATTGTCGTGAACAACAATCCCCATACAGCCTCCACTGCCGTGAACAACAACCACCAAATAAGCCCTCTACATTGCCTCACAAACCCCCCCCAACAAGCCCCATATTACCATGAAACATAGCCAAGAAACCAGCCCCTTATTCATGCCTAACAATAGCCTAAACCACCACCAAAATTTCCCAGAAATAGCCTATTTTAACCGTAAACTACACCTGAAAAACAACCCTCATTCGCCACCAAAACTCCACCCCAAACTGCACCTTATACCACCGAAACTGCATCCCATAAAACTGCCTTATACCACCAAAGATACTGCCTGAAAAAACAGCCCCCAAACCACAAAAAACCGCACTAAAAACAGTCCCCGAATACACCTAAATACACACAAAACAGCAAGCTAAAATAGTCCCTAAAACCGCATAAACAGTGACTAGAAAATCGTAGTAAAACAGAGAAAATAGCGGCCCAAAACAGCGAGGCAACGAAGAAAAACAACGAACCAATAAACCGGAGGAGTTACAGAGCATTAACCCTTCCGACGGCCGAGTAACGCACTTCCAAGAGGCGACTTAAAAGGTAAGACCTGAGGGCACCCTTTTATTTATTCTCGTTCATATTTTTTTTATTATTTATTAGTATTTCTTCGCATGCGTATTGCTGATTCATGTGTGTTGTGGCCATGGGATGAATGATTTTGTGCTATCTCTCGTGGTATATCGGATGGAAACCCAAACGTAAATTCTGTAGCTGAATCCGAATGGACGGTAGTGCGGTCTGAACTTGGGATATAATTCCACGTACCGCTTAAGAAACGCACATATTTCGTTTCATCTAATCTTGTGTTTATTCGTTATTTATTAGAAATAGTATGTTATTTTTATGCATGATTTAGTTGTTTAGTATGTTATTTTTACGCATGATTTAGTTGTTTCTTTCGCACTAGGAGCTTAATTATATCTCTTCAATATTTATGTTTAGACAATAGATTATTTATTTATGTTTCTGTATTCATCAATTTAATGTGTCCATGAGATTGCGTGCTTGCTTTTATTTTATTTACTTCTATGCATGCAAACTTAGATATAGGTTGTAAGCAAACTTAGATATAGGTTGTATGAAAACTTAGATGTGGGTTATTCTTGCGTATGTATGTTGCGTAGACTTGTTTATATTATAGCTTAAATCCGTTCATTACAAGAGGCATAAGTAAGGGACCATTCCGAACCCAACGGTTTGAGGTCTTCCCTCGCGAGGGCTGAGTGCGGCCTTAAATCATTTCCCAGTTCACACTGGGTGGCGACTCCATTATTCTCCGGTTTAGTCCCCCGCGGGCTACTCCGTACTCCCGACCGGGCCGCGAGCCCGGAACAGCGTCGTCGATTTCTGTGTCCTACAGTCTGGCGACTCCACTGGGGATAGAGAATCGGCCCCGAAATAATATCTTGTAATGTTTGTGATTTGTGCTTTAGTTAACTATGTCTATCGTGGGTTGAAGGGGTTTAATCAAAGGCATTATTAGTGCTAGGTAATTGTTTGGTGTCTCCCTTTATTCACTACCTTTCTATGGCTGAAAGGAAAAGCTGTGAAAGCACCTAGATAATCATTTACTCGAAGCTTACCGTGATGGACTAATTTGGATGACCTATTGTTTATTCCTGTCACCAAGGCGATAAAAGCCTAAGAGGCTTGGGTATTTAAGAGAGTCTGCTCCACCATCCATCTGGGGAATCTTCAATAAGAAATCCATTTGACAGTCAGTCATGTATCATCACTCGTTGGCACGTACCTTAGCGTATAAAAAAGGTGCACTCACTTGGTCGCTCGAACCATTGAGTGGGGAGTCCTAGTTGTAGGCAATCCTTCGCCAGCGGGAGCCTTTGTCTACACTCCCATAAACCCACATGTGAACCGTAGTTGTATGAACAATAGAAACCATACCTTCAGGCTTGTGTTTGGGACTATCATCATTTGAATTCAGTTGGACATTTTGTCATGAGCTGTGAACTTGTTGGGCCATTTAAACTGGGACGAGTTCGTATCTTATGACAATTGGGCCAAAAGCTTCTAAAATGCTGATGGGCCACTTTGTGTTTGGGCCCTGTATCATTTGAAGTTATTTAGTCATGTTATCGCGAAAGTGTAAACCTATTGGGCCTTTTCAACTGGGACTAGTTTGCACCTCGCAATAGTATGATCTTATGCTTTAAAATGATAATGGGCCGACTTATATATTACATGCATCACATGCATACATGATAATATGCGGTTTTAAAAGACACCATAGATTTTCGTTGGGTTAGAGAGGAATGAAGACTTGTCAAAAGGCCGTTAGCGAACATGAGCGAATCAGTTAACGAGGGATCTCGTATGGACCTGCTGGAGACTAATCTCACTAAGATTACCGAGCAGTTGCAAGCTTTGACCGCCACTGTGGTTAGTTTGACCATACCTCATATAGCGAATGATAGAAAGTTCTGCAACCGGAATAGAAGGACCATTAGGGGACCTTCGGGGACCAAGCCCACTCCTTCTGAGGTCGCCCCTATCAGGAACAAGCGATTCTCCAATTTTGGTAGACCTTTGTCAAAGGTGTTTGAAGAGCTGAAAAGGCAAGGACTCCTAAGTCCCTTAGAACCTAAACCACTTCCGAACCCTATGCCACGATACATTGACCTAAATCTATACTATTACCTCCACCAGTAAAAAGGCCATGACACCAACAGTTGTGCCCACCTCAGACATGAAATCCAGAACCTCATCGACTCCCATAAAATACTCGACCCGGAAAAAGAACAACCCAACGCACACAGAAAACCTCCACCCACCCACATAATCAACTCCGGCCTACCCGACAGCACTGTCCTCCAAACTCACGACCACCAAGCTTCCCGCATGGGGATATGGGGCAACAATAGTAAAAATGAAACGGAACAGAAAGGGGAAAGTAAATGGGAAAATAATTACAGCAGCTAGAGGATCTGATGCCCGAAAAAAGCAAGAAGACGGAAGAAGATAAAGTTGCAAATTATGGGGACGTTTGTTTTCCTGATCTTATTCAATTGTGATCTCGCATCCATTAATAATAAAGACATTCATTTCTCTTACTTTCCTGAGTCTATTCCTTTCAACTTGCACGACTTGAGTATATTTGACATTAACTCAACCAAAACAAACGCATTTAACCTTGGTACGCTTGAAAGCCCCAATGAGGTCTTAATTGCAAGTGAGGTTACCTCTGAGGAGCGGAAGAAATTAGAGGAGACGTTAGTCAAATATGCCAAAGTATTTGTTTGGTCCTATGAGGACATGCCTGGAGTAGATAGAAGCATCGCCCAGCGCACGACACTTACTTATCCAAACATAAAGCCGGTAAAGCAGAAGCTCCAAAGGATAAGACCTGAGTGGGCCGAGAAGGTTAGAGAGGAAGTCAAGAAACAAATAGATGTGGGATTTCTGGAAGTAGTGAAGTACCCCGAGTGGTTGGAAAACATTGTGCCAGTGCCGAAGAAAGATGGGAAAGTTAGAATGTGTGTGGATTATAGAGACCTTAACAAAGCTTGCCCGGAGGATGATTTTCCTTTACCCCATATAGACGTACTGGTTGATAGTGCAACGTTATCTGCCATGTATTCATTCGCAGATGGGTTCTCAGGGTATAATCAGGTCCTTATGGAAGCCGAGTCATTTCGCAACGTCACAGCAAATCAGATGGCAAATTTCATAGCCCGGAACATCATTTACCGATATGGGATGCCGCATCACGTAGTAACAGACAACGGAGTCCAGTTTCAAGAAGAAACAAAGACAATGCTATAGAGGTATGAGATAGGACATCACAAGTCGTCACCTTACCGACCACAAGTGAATGGGGTACAAAACTTCTGTGAGAACAGCAACAGAAGCCACAACTTACTCTTTGGTCTACGGGATGGAAGCGGTACTGCCAGTGGAAGTTGGGATACAGTCTATGCGAGTATTAGCAGAAGCAGAGTTACCTGAACAAGAATGGGCCTCGCAGAGATTTGAACAGTTAGCATTACTGGATGAAAAGAGAATGAAGTCTTTATGTCATATGCAGTTATACCAGAAGAGGTTGGCTCGAGCATTCAACAAGAAGGTGCGTCCTACTAAGATTAGAAAGGGTGATCTGGTACTTAAGTAGTCAAAGCCGTCGACGACAGACCCGATAGGAAAGTTCAGACCCAAATGGGAAGGACCCTACATAGTCCAGAAAGTCATGGGAAATGGGGCAGTGAGACTGTCAGATTTGGAAAGGAACGAGTTCACCGAACCGATCAACGTGGATAGATTGAAGCAATATTTTGCCTGAGAGAGAGAAGACCGAGCGATCACCAGGAGGACTGGCGGAAGACCTAACCCAACGGAATAGGAAATTCATTCATGCATGCATGCATACACGTAACGTACTTGCATTCTTTTTTGTGTTTGTTCTGTTTTGTATTTCTGGGTTTCAAAAAGAAGGAGAAACCGGAAAATGTAAGCCAACCAGAATCAGCAACACATCAGTATTAGTTTCGGGAATGGATCCCAGGGTTGAGGCCTATATCAGTATCAGTTTCGGGAATGGATCCCAGGGTTGAGGCCCACATCAGTATCAATTTCGGGAATGAATCCCAGGGTTGAGGCCCACATCGGTATCAATCAGAAATGAATCCCAGGGTTGAGGCCCACATCAGTGTCAGTTTCGGGAATGGATCCCAGGGTTGAGGCCCACATTATCAGCGGTTGAAAGGAAGAATTCCAGTTAAGTGAAAAAAAAAAAAAAAAGTCCTTGATGGTCAGACATATGTCCGGTGATGAAATTGTTTGTTGTAGGGTGAAACCTTAGAAACGATAAGTGCGAGATGTGCTCTCATCCGATATTCTGAGTGGTTGATCTCGGCTAGACTCGCGGGCACTTAATTACAGGATCTTAGCGGTGGAAGCCTGAGTAGTCGGCGAGATAACTAGTTGAAGAGATGGTGGATCAGTGAATGACTGTTTGCTTAGATGTCCATCCTGGTTTACTTATGTTACGATATGTGATATGGTTGGAAATGAAGAAAAAGTCTTCCAAGAGGAAAATAAACCACCTATAACCAATAAGCGTGAAGCTACCCATGGGCGAGTATTAAGACCACCATGAGGAGAAATGCCACCTTAAAGGGTAGGTGCATTGAAAACAAAAAGAGACGAAAGAGAAAGAAAACCATATCATATTGAGTACGAGGAAGTAATCGCAGAGCATGGTTAAGAAATCTCGGTTGGTTAGACCCACTGATCCAATTCTCCGAGATAAAATCATCGAGTTGGCTTACTTAAGGATTAAGCTGCGAAAGAACCCTGACACACACACACACTTGGAGTCTAGTTCAGATCATTTATTCGGACGGTCGGATTTGAGTTGTATCAAGTACTTTGAAGGTTCTCTGGTTTCGACGCTAGGCATCCGTTGAGGACGAAAATATGTTTAGCTATTAGATTATCTCGTGAGAGGCAGTATAGTAGGTGGGTATGTAACATCACATCAGAAGATCTACCTTGACCTAATGAAAGCAGAAAAGAATAGAAGAATGAACCGAGACTGGGGGCGACCAGTCTACCCTTTCTTATACAGCACGGTTCGGGAATGAACCATCACATCAGCAATGCCTCAGGGATGAGGTTCAGTATGTCGGGAATTGCACTCCGGGGATGGAGCATGGGTCGAGGCCCACATCAGTATCAGTTTTGGGGATGAGTCTCAGGGTCGAGGCCCACACATCATCAGTAGTTTTTGGGATGCGTCCCAGGGTCGAGGCCCACACATCATCAGCAGTTTGGGATGCGTCCCAGGGTCGAGGCCCACACATCAGTAGCAGTTTAGGATGCATCCCAGGGTCGAGGCCCACACATCATCAGCAGTTTGGGATGCATCCCAGGGTCGAGGCCCACACATCATCAGCAGTTTTTGGGATGCGTCCCAGGGTCGAGGCCCATAACTTATCAGCACAGTTCGGGAACAAAGCCCACACTCGGTGGTTCGGGAACAAAGCCCAGGGGTCGAAACACCTCACCACCATATCAGTTTATTTTGGTAGTGATTCCTAGAGATTGCAGTATCTTGCAGGGATGAATCTCAGGGGTCGCAGCACATCACCACCAGATCAACTCAGTTCGAAGCAACAGATAAGTCAGGCGACAGCTGGCAAGCCAGGTAAGTGAAAATGCACTGCATAACTTTGATAGGATTGTCATTGTCACACACTGCACAAGTCCCATCAAAGTGGGGGCGATTGTAGGCACTGCATTTTTGCATATAAGTCCCAATGATGAGCCTCGTATGGAGGCACTACCCTTTAAGTTGCGGAAATCGCGGGAAATAGACGTCGGAAGGGAAAATTCAGAAATTGATACCTTGTTGGATTTAATTCGTTTGCTTAGCTTCGGGTTCGCTCGTTGGATCTCTGTTTTAAAATTCATCATTGGCCCAAAACCCCGCAATCCACACCAAGCCACACACTAAGCCCACACACCACCAAGCCCACCAAAAAGAACCAAACACACGCCCACAAGCCCTCCAATCACACGCCCAAGCTATTAAATCATATCCAAAAATATTCAAACACATTAAACACATGTTGAAATCTAAAAAAATCACCTTCCCGAATTAAAGAAATCTAATCAAATCATTTTCTCGAATTAAAGAAAGCAAATCAAATCCCATAAATCACCTTCCTAATTAAATTAAATCACATGCCTAAATTAAAGAAATTAAATCAAATAAAATCCCACAAATTACCTTCCTAAAGTGAATAGATTTTTCCTTATGACACACTAATTAGAGATACCCTCCATAATTGCATGATACTTTCCCTACCCGTACAAGGACAACCTCAACCTCTCCTATAAAAAGACACCCAAACCAAGCTCTTAGATCCTGAGCATTCACGCCCCAAAAGAAAAAAGAAAGAAGAGTCCCCATTACCGTGAAACACCATCAATAAACCCACTCCAACCACCGCACAAAACAGCCCCATCCAGCAGCCCCATACTCACTCACAAAACAACCCATCCAGCAGCACATTCACGCTTAAGAGACAAAGAAAATAGACATCCATTGCCGTGAAAAACAATCCCATACAGCCTCCACTGTCGTGAACAACAACCACCAAATAAGCCCCCTACATTGCCACACAAACACCCCACAACCAGCCCCATATTATCATGAAACATAGCCAAGAAACCAGCCCCTTATTCACGCCTAACAATAGCCTAAACCACCACCGAATTTGCCCAGAAACAGCCTCCTTTCACCGCAAACTACACCTGAAAAACAGCCTCCATTCGCCACCAAAAGTGCACCCCAAACTACACCTTATACCACCGAAACTACATCCCAGAAAACTGCCTTATACCACCAAAGATACTGCCCTGCAAAACAGCCCCCAACCAACAAAAAACCGCACTAAAAACAGTCCCCGAATAAACCTAAATACCCACAAAATAGCAAGCTAAAATAGTCCCTAAAACCGCAGAAATAGTGACCAGAAAATTGCATCAAAACAGAGAAAACAGCGGCCTAAAACAGCGAAGCAACGGAGAAAAACAACGAACCAATAAACTGGAGGTGTTGCGGAGCATTAACCCTTCCGACGGTCGAGTAACGCACTTCCAAGAGGCGACTTAAAAGGTAAGACTTGAGGGCACCCTTTTATTTATTCTCGTTCATCTTTTTTTTTTTTTTATTATTTATTAGTATTTCTTCACATGCGTATTGTTGATTCATGTGTGTTGTGGTCATGGGATGAATGATTTTGTGCTATCTCTCATGGTATATTGGATGGAAACCCAGACGTAAATTCCATAGCCAAATCCGAATGGACGGTAGTGCGGTCTTAACTTGGGATATAATTCCACGTACCGCTTGAGAAACACACATATTTCGTTTCATCTAATCTTGTGTTTATTCGTTATTTATTAGAAATAGTATGTTATTTTTATGCATGATTTAGTTGTTTAGTATGTTATTTTTACGCATGATTTAGTTGTTTCTTTCGTACTAGGAGCTTAATTATATCTCTTTAATGTTTATGTTTAGACAATAGATTATTTATTTATGTTTCCGTATTCATCAATTTAATGTGTCCATGAGATTGCGTGCTTGCTTTTATTTTATTTACTTCTATGCATGCAAACTTAGATATAGGTTGTAAGCAAACTTAGATATAGGTTGTATGAAAACTTAGATGTGGGTTATTCTTGCGTATTTATGTTACGTAGACTTGGTTATATTATCGCTTAAATCCGTTCATTACAAGAGGAATAAGTAAGGGACCATTCCGAACCTAACGGTTTGAGGTCTTCCCTCGTGAGGGGTGAGTGCGGCCTTAAATCATTTCTCAATTCACACTGGGTGGCGACTCCATTATTCTCCGGTTTAGTCCCCCGCGGGCTACTCCGTACTCCCGACCGGGCAGCGAGCCTGGAACAGCGTCTCCGATTTCTGTGTCCTACAAATATTAATAAGCTTAATAATTGATTTAATTATATATGGTAATTCTTTAGTTTGTTTTAATCTTAAGCTTAATGCTTCTTGTTGACTGATCACCAATAAGATTGATGTGGTAAAACTAAAATGAACTTGGAAAATGGATTTTAGGTTTTAGCCTTAGATTCAATAGCCCACGATCTTCCTTGAGGATAGATAACCATTTAATATATTTCCTTACAGGATAGACATATACATGTCGGGTGGGGGTAGCCACAATTGGAACTTGAATTTAATGAATTCAGGTAACTTGGTTAACATAGGAATATGATTAATTGGGTTATTTGGGTATTTGCATCTGACCATCGGAAAAGACTTTTGCTTAATTTTGTGTTCCAGTTTAGCAGACTGATTTATTTCACATATATAAGAGAATCAATTCATCATTAGAATAATATTGTGTGGAATCACAATCCTAGATATTTGTGTCTTTTGTTTATTTTCCTTAGTATTTTCTTTTAAATTTTTAGTTATTTATTTATTTAGCAGATTCAAATTCAACCACCAATCAAGCAATCATTCTCTTATCCCTTTAATTAGATACTCGTAAATAAATAGAATCAATAATTAATAACAATAGTAGAAATTAAGTCCTCGTGGGATCAATATTTTTATACTACTGAACGATACGTGTGCTTGCGTTATACGTGTGTGATTACGCCGGTCAGTGGCACCGAATTCTGGTATGGATCTTTAAAATTTTCTTTGCCTTCTCCCTTTATTGTAGTAGCCAAGATCAATCATTTGTTGTCCAACACTTGGATCAACCACTCGATCTTCTGAACTATGACTCGAAACCAACAAACCGAAGTGTGGGCTTCACTCACAAAGATTAAACTCTAAACGATTTAGAGAATCAAGATATCACAATTTGTGTTTGGCTTTATGAATTTCAAACACTCTCACAACACTTGTGAATGTTTGAACTCTTTTTATTTTCTCTCAAATACTTCTCACAACACTTGTGTGAATGTTTGCAAAATGTTAACCTTAGAAGTGAGAGAAATGGTAGAGATTATATTCTCTTACACAAGCCAACTAACCTTGTCATTAAGCATCTAATGCTTTCTTGCAATGGCCAACACAAAAATATGAATGTCATACCAAAGCATAAGAAATGATAAGTTAAAGACAAGGACTTTGTCATTAAGCATCTAATGTTAGTGTCCTAGACATGCCAAGGATCTCTAAACATTGATTCAAGTGTGAATAATCAAGTAAGTTGAGGAAAATACTTACAATGAATGGATGAGAAATTCGAAACTTTCTTTGTATGTTGGAAGCTCCAAGTTTTGAAAATGAATTCCAAACTCAAGGGTGAGTTTCCCTATCACCTCACAAGACTCCTTATGTGCTAGCAAGAAAGAAAATTTGAAGAAAAATTTCCTTTAGAGAGAAAGAGGCTCTCGACCTTGAGAAGAAAAAGAGAGAGAGATTTTTTTCACTTTCCAAAAGTTGGTGTGTTATGTTGCAAAGCTTGTTCAAGAAGCTTTAGTTGTGTGAAAGATTGCATTAAATGCATCCAACTACTTCCATCACACTTGTGACAAGTTGATGTAAGTTAGTGGGTCCCACCACTTTGAATTCAAAATTCAAGTTGGCTTATACAACACACTTTGGGCTCGGGTTCGTTTAATCCGATTAAACGAATTTTCCGTTGCGACGCAATTAAATCCAATTTTATTAAATAATAATGCCTAACAAAATTATTACGAAAGTCGCTTACGAATTAATTCCAAATTAATTCGTTCACCCGAATTAAAATCCAATTTTAATTCCGCATTGAAATCCAATTTCAATTAATATATCCAATATATTATTTAATCGATTAATTCCAAAATAATCGCGTTCTCTCTCCTATATGAATTTTATCTCAGATAAATTCTTGCCGCAATTAATCCTAGATTAATTTTCTCTCTCATAATTAATCACAGATTAATTATGTTCGAGTCGAATGTCATCGGTGAATCTTTGGGAAGCGACCCAAGATATCCCTGGATATGTTGGCAGTAAATACGATTATCGGACTATCCGACACGTGCGTACCGCGTACCACGTTCTCACCGATTTACAAGACATGGTTGGCTTCTAGCAAAACACCGTACCTACCCAATTCTCCAGAAATATTCAATGAAGAATATATAATATGTATCAGGCATAATATACTATGTATTGCGTATTACGATCCAGTGTCGGATGTCACATGTTAGACCTGGGGCTGGAATTGTGTCTGCCTCGTACGAAGCATATATCGGATCACTAGCAACTAGTCTCTGTAATCGGATAATCATGACCTAGTCATACTATCTCGATAGCTGCAGCATTTAAGAGTACTAGTTATGTATCCCTGCGTGATCATCATCTCCATATGACTGAAGTGATACTTCCATCTTGACATCACACTTAATACACTACGATTCTCAGTAAACCTAGAAGAGGCGTACACATAACATGTTAAATTTTCGGACGACCAAAACCAAAGTATACTGATTGTCACAAGTATTAGCGATGCAAGTCTCAGGTTAAGACCACATACACCTACCCTGATTCGGATTCTCATTGACACATAGTCATACTACCAATGAGATTCTGAGGGGTCTATCTAGAGCGAAGCTGTTCCCGGTCCAACGGCTAACAGAACCTCCTATAACACTTGCATAAGTATACAATACTTAAATATATGAGAACTATGTCGTTAAGCTTCCATAACGTGCACAACTGTAATACTAGTCTATTCCGTATTATCGATATCTAGTCTCGATAATACTACGATTATGGATATTTAATGCTTAAACCATTCGTGGATTAATACAATCTCATATCTTATTAATTCGGAACTAATCATAAGGACTTTTATCATTTATATATATCCAAGTAATCCAATTACAAAATGATAAAATAGTAATTTCTTTTGTCATATAGTTAATTTGTACAAAAACACCATGTCTTTTACAAATAGTGATGCTATGGGTCATAATTATCCAACAATCTCCCACTTGGCTCGTAGCCAATCACTCAAGTAACTAACACTTGAACTATGTACATGTCGCTCAAACTTTTGCTGAGAAATAGCTTTCGTCAGCGGATCTGCAATGTTGTCATCTGAAGTGATCTTTTCGATCTTCACATCGCCACGATGTATGATCTCATGAATCAAATGGAAACGTCAAAGTACATGTTTGGATTGTTGATGAGACCGCGGTTCCTTAGCCTGTGCTATAGCTCCGTTATTGTCACAATACAAAGGTACGGGCTCAGCTGCTAACGGAACTACTCCTAATCCAATTAGAAATTTATGGATCCAAATTGTTTCTTTTACTGCCTCACTTGCAGCGATATATTCCACTTCTGTTGTTGAATCGGCAACAGTCTCTTGCTTGGAAGATTTCCAGCTCACTGCTCCGTTGTTCAAGCAAAATATGTACCCCGATTGTGACTTTGAGTCGTCTTTATCGGTTTGGAAACTTACATCGGTGAATCCATTCACCTCAAGTTCTCCATCTCCCTAGACTAAGAAAGCATCCTTAGTTCGTCTAAGATACTTAAGCATGTTCTTTACAGCAATCCAGTGACCATCACTTGGATCGGCCTGATAGCGACTGCACATACTCAAAGTATACGAGACATCAAGTCGCGTAAATATCATGGCATACATGATCGATCCGACTGCAAAAGTGAACGGGATCCGATTCATGGTATCTCTCTCATCTTGTGTTTTATGACACATGTCCTTAGATAGAGAGACGCCATGTGACACTAGAAGCAGCCCCCTCTTAGACTGATCCATGTTGAATCTCTTCAATACTTTGTCAATGTACGAGCTCTGGGAGAGTCCAAGCAGCTTTCTAGATCTATCCCGGTAGATCGTTATTCCCAGAATAAAGGCTGCTTCTCACAGGTCTTTCATTGAGAATTTTAATGAAAGCCAAGCTTTAACCGATTGTAGCATGGGAATGTCATTGCCAATAAGCAATACATCATCAACGTATAGGACAATGAATGTCAGTGCGCTCCCACTTACCTTCTTATATACACAAGAATCATCTTCGTTTTGAATGAAATCATATTCTTTTATGATCTCATCAAAACGTTGGTTCCAAGAACGCGATGCTTGCTTCAATCCATAAATGGATCGATTTAACTTGCAAACCTTGTTTGTATGTTTTGGCACGACAAAACCATCAGGCTGTTGCATATAAACACCCTCCAAAAATTTTCCGTTAAGGAGAATAGTTTTGACGTCCATCGGCCATATTTCATAATCGAAATATGCAGCAATCGCAAGCATTATCCGAATAGATTTAATCATGACAACATGTGAAAAAGTTTCGTCGTAATCGACACCATGTCGTTGACGATACCCTTTCCCTACAAGCCTAGCTTTGTACGTTTGTATGTTGCCATCCATGTCTGTCTTCTTCTTGAAGACCCATTTACAACTAATCGGCTTAACGCCTTCTGGTACATCAACCAGTGCCCAAACTTGGTTGGTATACATGGAATCTATTTCGGACTTCATGGCTTCTCGCCATAAAGCGGAGTCGATACCTTGTATCGCTTCCTCATACGTAGTCGGCTCATTATCCTCAATAAGATTAATATCTACATGAGGTGAGATCAGAAACCCATACTTCTCAGGTTATTTTCTGACTCTCTCCGACCTACGTGGTTTTTGTGTAATAAAAGATTATGGAACAGTCTCATCCCTGATGAACTGTTGGTGTTCCGAGAGGGGTTCGGTGCCAGGAACAGTATCCCTCTGATTTTCATCGAGTTCTACTTTCCTCCCACTTACCACTATATTTAAGAATTCCTTCTCCAGGAAAATCGCATAGAGAGCAACAAATACCTTGTTCTCTTGTGGGTTGTAGAAGTAATATCCTTTGGTTTCCCTAGGATAACCTACAAATAGGCACTTATCCGATTTGGGTTCTAGTTTGGTACCATCCAAATGTTTAACGTATGCCCAGCATCCCCAAATCTTCAGGAATAAGAAACCCGGTTTCTTCCATGTCCATATTTCATATGGAGTCTGTCTAACAGACTTCGACGGAACCTTATTCAAAATAAGTATTGCACTGTTCATTGCGTATCCCCAGAAGGAAATTTGTAGCTCAATGCGACTCATCATTGACCTTACCATGTCCAACAAAGTTTGGTTTCTCCGTTCGGACACATCGTTCAATTGAGGTGTTCCGGGAGTAGTCCACTGTGAAAAAATACCATATTCTTTCAGGTAATCGAGAAACACATTGCTTAAGTATTCTCCATCATGGTCCGACTGTAATGTTTTAATACTTTTATCGGTCTGTTTTTCTACTTTGTCTCGAAACTCTTTGAATTTCTCAAAAGTTTCCGACTTGTGTCTCATAAGATACACATAACCATAACGCGATGCATCATCCGTAAAGGTTACGAAGTATTCATATCCACCTCTAGCCTGGCTAGACATGGGCCCGCATACGTCTCTATGAACGAGGGCTACCAGTTCGGTGGCGCGAACACCTTTACCGTTAAAAGGCGTTTTAGGCATTTTGCCTAATAAACAAGATTTGCAGACGTCATATGAATTAGGATCAAATCTGTCCAAGTATCCACTCTTTGAAAGCGTGGATATACGAGTCTTGTTAATGTGTCCCAGACGACAATACCACAGATAATTTTCATCTGTGTTACTCAATTTGAGCCTTTTGTTTGTCATGTTATATGTTTGATTCATTTATATTCAAAATATAAAGACCATTATTAACATCAGCTGTACATATAAAAACATCATCTTTATATACAAAACACCCAGTGTTCCGGAATACAAAGGTATACCCGCATCGGGTTAAACAAGATACAGAGATGATATTCCTAGTCAAACTAGGTACAAAATAACAGTCTCCTAAATTAAGTACATGCCCCGATGGAAGATTCAAAATGTAGGTGCCAACGGCCTAAACGGCGACTCTTGTCCCATTTCCGACTCGGAGGTCGATCTCTCCTGAAGCCAGTCTCATGCTAATATGTAGATCCTGCATGTCAGTACATATATGAATACCACATCCATAATCAAAAATCCAATTTTTAAAACCAGTAGTGGACATGTTTATTTCAATAACAAACATACATGAAGCCGGAGCCTTGCCCGCCCTCGGTTCCTTCAACTCCGCCTTGTACTAACGGCAGTCACACTTCCAGTTACCTCATTTTCCATAGTGTAGGCAGACGTCTTGTGATTTGTCCTTAGTCTTCCCAGAAGACTTTGAAGATTTTGCCTTTCCATTTTTCTTCTTCTTCTTCACACCTCCAGAAGCCTTCAACCAAGCCTTGGCCTTCTGAGATGTCGAAGTAAGATGCGCCTTGCGCTTCTTGCCCTTCAAAAGCTCTGGCTTTTCCTCCTTGAGCATAGCCATCAACTCTCCAAGAGTTTTTTCTTGGTTCATCATATTATAGTTCATGATGAACCTGCCCCAGCAGTCCGGCAGAGACTGTAAGATCAAATCTATAGAAGTCTCGGCCTCAAAGGTTATGCCCAGCTGACCTAACTGTTCGATGTCAGCAATCATTTGCGACACATAGTGCTTGACAGATGTACTCTCTGACATACGCGAGCGGAAAAGCTTCTTCTGCAATTCATACTTTTGAGATTTAAGGTTAGATCTGTGAAGGTCCTTCAATTTCAACATCATGTTATAAGGATCCAATCCTTTGTTCTGACGAAGAAATTGAGGGGTCATTGTGGCAAGCATGACAGATTGAGCGGTAAAGTTATCATCTCGATGAGTCTTCCAAAGCTCATGATCAACTACCCACTCATGTCTGGGCTCAGGCCCGAGAGGTCTGTCTATAACATATAGCAACTTCTCAGCTCCCAGGAAAATCTTGAGATTCATCTCCCAATCTGGAAAATTGGAGCCGTTAAAGACATTATCGCCCATGACGATGTCCCTAACGCTAATCTTTCCAGCCATCTCGATTGTAATAGTCCAACTATTCAATCAACGATATCGGGTACACTCAAAATGTAATGGTTACTATAGTCTAACTATATAACCAACTACAAGTGAAGCAGTGTCTTGTACAGTATAAGTGTTCAAAGAAAGCAATAAAATAAATATTAGTCCAACTAATATATTTATAACGATGATAAATAAAATAAAAGAGCGTGTATCAGCAAATATTAAACGAAATTGCAAATTTAATACTGGCCTCCCACTATTTTTCGACGAGCCTCTAACCATCTGTTGAGTACTCGGGAAACCCAGTTTCCTAGTGGGCTAGGATCCCGTTAAATAACACACAACCTTGACTTTGGCCAACAAGTTGTATGAAACTTAACTAGGTAGATCTCTAAGATCAATTGGATCCCATCCAATTCCTAGATCCGGTAGGTGGACCTCCAAGTCCGAGATATATATCCAATATATATTTCCTAACATTTTCCTCTGAATGAACTAAGCCTTGGATTTGGCTCAAAAAGCTTAATAAATCCAGTTAAGCGCGACCCATTGACAATGGGAAGCTTCGTAATCCACGTCGATGTACAGAAGTAACCTTGACTTTGGCCAACAAGTCACAACTTCCCAAGACATGCGATATATAACAAAGCCTTTGTGGTTCAAACACATCCGCGATGGACAATGATCTTGACTTTGGCCAACAAATCAAAGCCAATCTTGGATCTTGAGAGAGAACCACTCAATGGAAGGAAAACGCTTAATATTAAAGTGAGGGTTTTTCGCGTAAATTGGCAACCAATTTATTATCTTTGATTAGGTCTCATCATACACCCTTAAACATGCATTCTAAAAGCATAATAAAGCGAGAATAAATTAATAATGATATGCGGATGGATAGATAACACAATTTATTCCTGGAACAAATCTCTCCATTTCCTCTCTCCCGCTAGCACTATACATACTTCTACCCAATTATATAATACATTAAAGAAACATTATTTACTTTGAGGGGAATTGGTGAGAAGAGAATTACAAAGAGATAAGGAGGCGAAAGGTTGGACACGCAGGTCCAATTTAAATAAATTTCAAATTTACAATAATTTCCAAAATTGCCCCCACCCAACTAATATCCATCTGATATACATTATTCATACAAATACATTCAAGTATTCACACAAAGCATGTTGTTCAATCAATCTAATCTAATCCAATTAATTAATCTTTAATTAATGACCATCCAATGTTCATACAACGATTTGATTTGCGCGAGTCCAACTCGTTTAAGAATAAATACTCAAAGTATGTATTCTTGAATTATATCTAACTACAATTTTAAATCCAATTTTAAATTATATCCAATACTAATTCATATTTAATTTCAAATTAAATAATTACACTTTTAATAGTGTCTTTTAGACTTGGATTCCAAATCCAATCTAAATGGGTCTCGCAGGCCCAATTAGCATCCAATACTATTCAATTAAAGTCCAATGGGCTTTCAATTAATTCTTTAGGCATGGGCTTTGGCCATAATGGATCAAACCCAAAATGCCAAGGCCCAAATAGGAATCGCCCTATGCCAAAAATCAATTTATGCCCATTAGGCCCAATTAAATTTTTAAAGGCCCAAAAGTCATATTTGAACTTTATGGAAATGGTTTTAGGCCCAAATATAACAAATTAGCCCAGTCCAATTTTAAAGACTAATTTATATTAACATAATATTCCAAATATCACATTAATTTAATTAAAGTGTAATTAATACAATTAATCAATTAATCTAATATTTTCAAAACACTAATTAATCCAATTAATCATACTTTAATTCTCAAATTCATGTCCAACACAAAATTGAGGCAAAATCAATTCATTCAACATGCTACATCCCACGGAAATCATATGAAACAACATTCAATTTTGATTTCAATCCAATTAAACCAACAATTAATATTCATTTTATGCTTTAAACTCATCCAATAGTCTAAATTCAAAAAATCACCATAAGAGGACCTAGGGTATGCATTCAACCATATCAAGGAATTTGGGGAAAAATAGATCCAATTAATTTTTCACAAATCATTGATGTATAACTCTAAGTTATCATCATTCAAGCATAACCAAACAATCAATTTAGGAAAATACATACTCCAAGTAAAATCCCCAAATTAAAGTCCATAAACCCTAGATTTTAAATCAAGTTTAGGTGTCTCTGATACCATTGTTAGTGTCCTAGACATGCCAAGGATTTCTAAACATTGATTCAAGTGTGAATAATCAAGTAAGTTGCGGAAAATACTTACAATGAACGAATGAGAAATTCGAAACTTTCTTTGTATGTTGGAAGCTCCAAGCTTTGAAAACGAATTCCAAACTCAATGGTGAGTTTCTCAATCACCTCAAAAGACTCCTTATGTGCTAGCAAGAAAGAAAACTTGAAGCAAATTTCTCTTTAGAGAGAAAGAGGCTCTCGGCCTTGAGAAGAAAAAGAGAGAGAGAGATTTTTTTCACTTTCCAAAAGTTGGTGTGTTATGTTGCAAAGCTTGTTCAAGAAGCTTTAGTTGTGTGAAAGATTGCATTAAATGCATCCAACTACTTCCATAACACTTGTGACAAGTTGATGTAAGTTAGTGGGTCCCACCACTTTGAATTCAAAATTCAAGTTGGCTTATACAACACACTTTGGGCTCGGGTTCGTTTAATCCGATTAAACGAATTTTCCGTTGCGACGCAATTAATTCCAATTTAATTAAATAATAATGCCTAGTAAAATTATTACGAAAGTCGCTTACGAATTAATTCCAAATTAATTCATTCACCCGAATTAAAATCCAATTTTAATTCCGCATTGAAATCCAATTTAAATTAATATATCCAATTCTCTCTCCTATATGAATTGTATCCCAGATAAATTCTTGCCGCAATTAATCCTAGATTAATTTTCTCTCTCATAATTAATCCTAGATTAATTCTGTTCGAGTCAAATGTCATCGGTGAATCTTTGGGAGGTGACCCAAGAGATCACTGGATATGTTGGCAGTAAATACGGTTGTCGGACTATCCGACACGTGCGTACCGCCTACCACGTTCTCACCGATTTACAAGACATTTTTGGCTTCTAGCAAAGCACTGTGCCTACCCAATTCTCCAGAAATATTAAACGAAGAATATATAATCAGTATCAGGCATAGTATACTATGTATTGCGTATTACGATCCAATATCGGAAGTCACATGCTAGGCCTGGGGCTGGAATTGTGTCTGCCTCATACGAAGCATATATCGGATCACTAGCAACTAGTCTCTATAATCGGATAATCATGACCTAGTCATACTATCCCGATAGCTGCAGCATTTAAGAGTACTAGTTCTGTATCCATGCATGATCATCATCTCCATATGACTGAAGTGATACTTTCATCTTGACATCACACCCAAAACACTACGATTCTCAGTAAACGCGGAAGAGGCGTACACAGAACATGTTAAAGCTCCGGACGACCAAAACCAAAGTATACTGATTGTCGCAAGTATTAGCGATGCAAGTCTCAGGTTAAGACCACATACACCTACCCTGATTCGGATTCCCATTGACACATAGTCATACTACCAATGGGATTCCGATGGGCCTATCCAGAGCGAAGCTGTTCCCGGTCCAACGGCTAACAGAACCTCCTATCACACTTGCATAAGTATCCAATAATTAAATATATGAGAACTATGCCGTTAAGCTTTCATAACACATACAAGTGTAATACTAGTCTATTCCGCATTATCGATGTCCAGTCTCGATTATACTACGACTATGGATATTTAATGATTAAACCGTTCATGGATTAATACAGTCTCATATCTTATTAATCCGGAACTAATCATAAGGAATTTTATCATTTATATATATCCAAGTAATCCAATTACAAAATGATAAAATAGCAATTTCCTTTGTCACATAGTTAATTTGTACAAAAACATCATGTCTTTTACAAATAGTGATGCTATGGGTCATAATTGTCAAACATCTAATGTTTTCTTTCAATGGAAAACACGTAAATGTGGAGGCCATACCGAAGCATAAAATGCATTAGCTAATGACAAAACTATTAGGTGTATACAAGCCACCTAATAGACATAATTGCTTGGATGACATGGTAAGCCATATGGCTTTGTGTCATAAGGTAAATAAAAATCACCATCTCAATAATGATTAAATTACCTTCAATTATGTTGTAGTAATTATCTCATAATTATTACTAATTTGATTATCTCATAATCAAGACTTGATTATCTCATAATCAAAGAATTCTAGAAAACATTAAGTTAAACTAATTTAACATAGTTTTCATTTGTGACAATAAATATTATTAATCTCATTAATAATATATAAATATAAAGTGAGCATATAATTAGACAATCTAATTATATTAGGTTTGCTACAGTTAATCGAGCTAGCACGGGGACCAAATGGACCTACGGTTTTGAGCTCCAATAATTCCAAAATATTAATTAAACTCTTTAATCAAATATTACGAATTATTAACTCCGCGTTATTCCACTAAAAACTCGAAGTTGAACTCCCGTTACCGTAGATGGATAAAATAAAATCGAACATCTTCGGTGTCCATCGATATAATCATTACATATGGATACAGCCCTTCACGAATATCTCATAAATAGAGCCGGGTCAAAAGTCCATTAAACCCCTCTAAATATTTTGTCTCTTAAGCACCATTGATTCTATAATAAACAATTAATTCATAACAATTATGAATATATAAAACTTTCTATTCGTAATAGAAACGTTGAGCGCTCAAATTGTTCAAGTCCTGAATCAACTATTAAAAAAGATATTCTTCTGCTTCTTATTAGAAGGAGTGAATTCCATATCTATGTAAAACGTTCCCAGCTACACACCAAACCATATCCCTAAAATATGTAGTTATTGCCGGGAATGCAACACCAACCTCACCATAGTAAATCAAATGACATAGCATGTCATGCATGAGTTTGTAATACACTCAGGATTAAGATCGAATCCATATATGACCATCTATTAAATAAAATGAATTTCTTCGGTTAACGGATATTATAAAGAAATTCGTATTTATCTGAGTCCAGTCCTATATGATCTGATCATACAAGGTGCCTCAATTCTCATGTCACTACATGAACGATCCCGGATCAAGATCGTCATACAAGTATAGAATGGACAGCAGCTATAGATAAACCGCAAACAAGGTACCCTCTTTTTTTCCTCTTCTATTGACTATTTAGATTACTAACTTCAGACTTAAATCCTTTTGTGCATCAAACATACACTAAGTCTGAAGGTACAATAGTAATCAAGGTAAACAAGACAATTGGACAATATGCGATATAAATCAATCAACTTTGAGAAGAGAAATACAAAGAGTCAAGAGGTAATAGGCTGGACACGCAGGTCCAATTTAATAAATTCTAAATTTATTACAACAATTTCCAAAATTGCCCTCCCCCATCTAATATCCATCTGATATACATTATTCGTACATCACATCCATGTATTCACACAAAGCATGTTATCAATCAATCTAATCCAATTAATTAATCTTTGATTAATGATCATCCAATGTTCAAAAAACGATTTGATTTGCGCGAGTCCAACTCGTTTAAGAATAAGTACTCAAAGTACGTATTCTTGAATTATATCAAACTACAATATTAAATCCAATTTAATTTGTATTCAATACTAATTCTTTATTTAATTCCAAATTAAATAATTACACTTTATTAATGAGCCTTTGCGACTTAGATTCTAAATCTAATCTTAACGGGTCTCAAAGCCCAATTAACATCCAATGTCAATTTAATTAAAGTCCAATGGGCTTTCAATTAATTTATAAGGCATGGACTTTGGCAACCAAAGCCTGATAAGGAATCACCATTTGCCAAAAAATCAATTTAGGCCCATTAGGCCCAATTAAATTATAAAAGGCCCAATTATCATATTTGGACTTTATGGAAATGGTTTTAGGCCCAATTGGATCCAACCAATTATCCTAAACCAAACTTGGCCCAACCAAGCCCATTAAGCCCAAATACAACTTTCTTAGCCCAATTCCAAATTAAGCCCAATTAATTAAATTCCAATTTTTCCAAATTTCACAATTTAATTAGTTAAAGTGTAATAGCCATAATTAATTAGTTAAATAAATATTTCCAAAACACCAATTACACTAATTAATCATGCTTTAAATAATCAACTTATGTCAAACACAAATTGAAGCAAAATCAATTCCAACATGCTTCCTATAGCTCACGGCAATAAGGGATTTTTATATCAATTTTGATTTCAATCCAATTAAATCACAAACTAATATATCCCATGCATTTTAAACACATCCAATTGTCTAAAATTCAAAAATCACCAAGAGCTACAAATGGGTTCACATTCGGCCAAGCCTCAAAATTTGGGGAAAATTAATCCAATTAATTTTTCATCAAATTGATTATGCACAACTCAAAGTTAACATATTATAAGCATGCTCAAACAAACAATTTGAATAAAACATGCTCAAATCAAAAATACCCAAATCAAAGTTTAAGAACCCTAAATTCAATTTCATGCTCAATTATGGCTCTGATACCATTGTTGGATTTTCTAGGTCAAACCAATATCAAATTAAGCAATGAAATCATGTGAATACAACAAAGTAAGAATACGGAAAATACTCACTTTGATCGGATATTGGATGCGTCTAATATAAAACTTTCCTCCTTGAAGTTTCGGCCAAGGTCTCATTTGAATGTGAAATCCAAGCTCCAAGCTTTTGAGTTGATTCCAAGCTCAAGGATAGGTTTCCCTATCACCTTAGATGATTCCTTGAATGTGTTAGCAATGGAGAAAATTGCAACAAAAATCCCCTTTAACTTCCTAGTGACTCTCGGCCAAAGGAAAAATAGAGAGAAAAAAAATGGCTCAAAGCCGTGAGTGAGAGAGAAGATGAGATGAAGTGTGTTGATTGTTATGACTTTAAAAATCAAAAGTAAAAGATATGCCAAAATTGGTATATGTTTATCACCTTTTCACTTTGTGTGAATAACAAGCAACTTTCATTTCATACACTAACTTCCATCACCAAAAAGGTGAATGAATGACTAGTGATGTGATATGTGATGTGACATGTGGGCCCCACTTGAATTCAAAATCCGAGTGGGCCCGCAAACACTCACGGGCTCGGGTTCGCTAATTTCGAATTAACGAACTTTCCGTTGCGACGTAATTAAATCAAATTTAATTAAATAATTATGCCAAACAAAATTACTATTCATGTCGCTTGCGAATTAATTCTAAATTAATTTGTTTGCCCGAATTAAAATCCAATTTTTAATTCCGCATCGAAATCTAATTTCGTCTAATATATCGAATATATTATTTTATCGATTAATTCCAAATTAATCGTTCTCTCTCTTCAAATAGTATTTTATCCTAGATAAAATCTCTCCGTAATTAATCCCAGATTAATTATGTTCGAATCATACGTCATCGGTGAATCTTCGGGAAGCGACCCATGAGATCCCTGGATATGTTGGCAGTAAATTCGGTCGTCGGACTATCCGAACACGTACATACCTAGTACTACATTTTTTCCGATTTACGAGACATGGTTGGCTTCTAGCAAAGCACCGTGCCTACCCAATTCTCCAAAAATATTCTTAAAGGAATATATAATCTATGTCAGGCGTAGTATATGTAGTATTGCGTATAGCGATCCAGTATCAGATGTCACATGCTAAGCCTGGGGCAGGAATTGTGTCTGCCCCGTACGAAGCACATATCGGATCTCTGGTAACTAGTCTCTATAATCGAATAAACATGACCTAGTCATATTATCCCGATAACTGCAGTACTAAAGAGTACTAGTTCCGTATCCTGCGTGATCATCATCTCCATATGACTGGAGTGATACTTCCATCTTGACATCACACCCAATACATTATAATTCTCAATATACCCAGAAGAGGCGTACACAGAACTTGTTAAAGCCCCGGACGACCAAAACCAAAGTATATTGATTGTCACAAGTATTAGCGATGCAAGTCTCAGGTTAAGACCAAATACACCTACCCTGATTCGGACTTCCATAGACACATAGTCATACTACCAATGGAATTCCGAGGGGTCTATCCAGAGCGAAGCTGTTTCCGTACCATTGGTAAACACAACCTCCTATTACACTTGCATAAGTATCCAATACTTAAATATATGAGAACTATGTCGTTATGCTCCCACAACGCGCACAAGTGCAATACTAGTCTATCCCGCATTATCGATGTCCAATCTCAAGTATCTGCATTGATATTTAGAAAATTATGGGGGATTGTAAGAAAATTTTCTAAATATGAAGATATATATATATATATATGGAATGAATGGATATGATCCTTAATAAGAAAATACTTAACCCTTGGGTTTAAAAGGGTTCTTTGGAAATGATATGTTCTTTAATGGGAAATAACATTATCCTTAGGGTTGAAAGTTTTCCTTGGAGGGTCATGACTCCTAAAGGGATGTACATTTTGACATAAGGGTACATTTTCAAAAACAACCCTCAATGTCTATAAAATTAAGTCATTGGGTTCATTTTTCATTCATTTTTCACCTTCAATTTTCTTTTCATAAGTCTTAGGCAATTGTTATAAAGTCTAAAATTTTCCAAGTGAGAGAGTTTCCACCATTATCCTAGTTCAAGTTCTTGAGAAATGAGTGCCCCTTCTACAAGAAGCAACCAAGAATCCCGGGAGAACGTTAGCCATAAGAAATTTATAGTGCACCGAGGTGGGGCTAATATGTTCTTAAGGACATAGGAAGAACTCGACTTGTCATCATCTTCTACATTTTCATATTTTTTTTATTCATATACATTTCATTGTTACTTAATGATTTTAATTGAATAATACATGTTTAAAGTGGTAAATAACACATCCCGCCAAACAATTGAGAACTCAAACTTTATGTTTCTGTATACTGGTAAAGAAAATGGTAGAAATAGGGTTGTTATTATCGTAGAGAAGTCTTTAAAAGATGAGTTAATGGAGGTTAAAAGAAAAGGTGATCACATGTTAGCTATTTAAGTTAGTATTATAAGAAGAAATTCCTAACATTATTATCGTATATGCACCTTAAGTTGGATTTACTCAAAATACTAAAAAAAGTTGTAGAAAAAATTAAGAGGATTTAATACAAATGATACCTAATGGACATAGATTATTATTGGAGGGGAAAAAGATTATTATAGGAGGGAATGGGAACGAAACACAAGAATATGAGGAAATCATTTTGGAGAAAGCGAAGAAGAAAGAATCTCAGTTGTATATGATCTCTTGATAATTAATATCCTTTTTAAGAAGTGTGAGGATCGTCTTATTATTTACAATCGCAACATTTTGGGAACTCAAATTGCACTGTTGGATGAGAATAATATTAAAAAGACCGGGAGTCGCACCCTCCCATAAAAAAATATGAGCACCATTTTCTAGTTATCACAATTTGTTTTTGTTTTTGTTTTTTTTTTCTTTTTTTTTTTAATTTTGTTGCAACATAATTATGAATGAAGAGGGAGATAAACTAAACAAGCGTCCCTAAGGGTAGTTTGTTGGTGTAAGGTTCATGGTCTGATTTTCAGGTCTTGGGTTCGAATCCAGGGAGTTCGTTTCTTGTAAGAGTCTGGGACAGTCAGAGATTTTAACCAGTGTTTAAAAATCCGCGTAAAGCGGCCGCCTCGAGGCGCCGCCTCGCCGCCTCGCGGCGACGGCGCGCCGAGGCGCCCGCTTTACGCGAATTTTTTGAGGCAGCCGCTTTCATCGTCTGAGGCGGCCGCCTCAGGCCGCCTCACCCAGAATCGACGTGAGGCGGCGTGAGGCGGCCGCCTCACACGATTGAGCATTTTTTTTTTATTTTAATTTTTTTTACTTGAAACGACGACGTTTTGAGATTCCAAAACGTCGTCGTTTCAAGTCTCAAAATGAAAAATAAAAATAAAAACCCAAAATCGAATTTAGGGTTCCAATTTTCTTCTTCTTTCTCTCGGCGAAGCTTAGGTTCTCTTCTCTCTCGATTTTTTTGTGTCTTCTCTCTCGGAATCCCTCACACTCTCGGCACTTAGGGTTCTTCTTTCTCCAATCTCTCTCAATCCCTCACACTCTCGGCGAAGCTTCTGATTTGAGGTAACAATTTCTTCTCCTCTCTCTCGGCTGAAGTCTGGGATGCCAGATTTGGGAATTATTTGCATCTTTGATGAAATCTGAAATTGGGATTTTCTGTATTGGTGTAGAACCTGTGAACTACCTCTCATGTACTCGAATTTTGTGATGTTCTGTGTTGGGAAAATTGATAGATTTGTGGTTCATCTTGAAGAGGGAGAATTGGCGGACAATGCGGTACAACCCTCACAAGGAAGTGTTTAAGATCTTCGTAATCAGACGATACAAGATATTGGTAGGTTTTTTTATGAGAATGGCATTGCCTTTAATGTTGCTAATAGTCCATCATTTGTTAATATGGTGCGATCAATTGGAAATTTTGGCCGTGGACTAAAACCGCCGACAGCATATGAGTTATCAACAACTATACTAAATAAGGAGTTAGACAATACTAGAGAAGTTGTTGATGAAGTAAAGAAAACATGGAGCCAAACAGGGGTTAGCATTATGTCAGATGGGTGGAAGGATATGAGAGGAAGACAATTGATAAACTTCCTTGTGAACAATCCTTTTGGAACAATTTTTCTGAAATCTGTGGATGTTAGCAATGTGGTGAAGGATGCAAATTTATTGTTTAACATGCTTGATGATGTTATTGAAGAAGTAGGCGAAGATAATGTCATTCAAGTCATTACAGATAATGCATCAAATTATAAGAAAGCAGGTGAACTTTTAATGCAAAAGAGGAAACGATTGTGGTGGACGCCGTGTGCGGCGCATTGTATTGATTTAATCCTTGAAGATATTGGGAAGCTACCTCAACATAAAAATGCATTGTTAAAGGCAAAAAAGGTAAAAATATTAGAAAGCTACCGCAACATACTTTATTAAATATCTTCTTATTTGACATCATTAATTCATGATTGTTAATTTCATTTAACAGGTTAGTAATTTCATTTATAATCATGGAGCGGTGTTGGCTTTGATGAGAAGTTTCGCAAAGAAGGATTTAGTTCGCCCCGCACCGACAAGGTTTGCAACCGCTTTCTTAACATTAGAAAGCATGTATGGTTTGAAGGATTCCTTGGAGCAAATGTTTACTTCAAAAGAGTGGAATGAACTTACTTTCTCCAAGAAGTCTTAAGGGAAAGATGCAAAAAAAGTAATTTTTAATGATAGGTTTTGGACTTGTGTTGCTTATGCATTGAAAACAACCAAACCTTTAGTTCATGTGTTGCGGATGACGGATGGCGAAAAATATCCTTGTATGGGATTTATATATGGTGCCATGGATAGGGCAAAAGAGGAGATAGCAAAAAATTTGGGAAATGAGGCTGGTGCATACAAGGAGATATGGAAAATAATTGATGATAGGTGAGAGTCTCAGTTGCACCGTCAATTGCATGGAGCTGCTTATTTTTTGAATCCTCATATCCAGTATGCAAGCACTCCTCCTTCCCAGCATCCGGAGATTAGGCGTGGGTATCTTATATGCTTGGAGAAACTGTTGCCCAATCCCGATGATCAATGTGCGGCAGATATACAATCAGATGCCTTTCTAAATAAGCAAGGATTATTTGGCACCAGTATGGCCAAACAAACCGTCTTCAATCGTAGTCCTGGTATGTGAATTATCACTTTTGTGTAATTATTAACTATAAGATATTATATGAATTTTGAAAGTGTATATTCAATCTTATTGTAGCTGACTGGTGGAGAGCATTCGGCGGTGAAGCTCCTCAACTGCAATCTTTAGCAATAAAGATTTTAAGTCTAACATGCTCATCCTCGGGGTGTGAACGCAATTGGAGTGCATTTAATATGGTATGATCTAATAATAACTAGTGTTTTGTGAATACTTACTTTATTCAACTTCTGATAATTTGAATAAATAAATTGTAGATTCATACAAAGAAGAGAAATAGATTATCCACCGAGAAATTGAACTCATTAGTATACATAATGTACAATAGGCGATTGAAGCAAAAATACATGAAAAAACATTCATTTCAATCGGTTGATGATCTTTTGATTGAGGATGAGTTGCCTTCTGATGATGAGTGGGTGGCTGGAGAAAGCTTTGTGGAGAATACTTCTATTGAACAACCGAGTGACAGTAGAGCACCTGCACAAAAAAGGAGCAGAGACCAAAGTAAGTTAATCTTGTACAAATAATGCAACTTATGTAATCAAATTTAAAAATAATACGACTTTATGTTATTTGTTAGGGAAAGGGAAAGCTCCACAATTAGTAGATGAAGACACTACAAGTGAAGGGGGTTCTTTCGATGATGACCCATCTGATGATGACAGAGATTTTGACCCAAGTTTCATGCCGCTAGACACCACTGATAGCTTGTTTAAGGATTAGTTATCAATAATTTTTTGAACAAACTATGTATTATGAAGAAAGTAATGTAATTTGGATTACTTATCAATAGTTTTTTTAACATACTATGAATTATGAAGAAATTAATGTATTTTTTATTATTTTCCCGATTTCCGCATTGAGGCGCCCGCCTCGCCGCCTCGAGGCGACCCGCCTCGCGCCTCAATGGCCGGCCGCCTCGAGGCGCCGCACCGTATTTTTAAACATTGATTTTAACTACTCCGATTAAACTCGGAAGAGATGATTTAGCGTGGGTTTCTAACGATTTCAAAAAAAAAAGAAATTAAACAAGCACCACAGATTTTCTAATCTACACAACCAAATTGTACAAATTGTTCTCTTACATATTAAGAATATAACACAACCACCCCCTCCAAATTTCATTTTGCACCCAAATTCACACCCTCAACTACTTTCTTGAAAGCAGGCTCAAAAGAAATATCTTCCCACCTAGCCTGAAATCACCGAATCTGTAATTGTGTTTGCGCAGGTTTTACGCGTGCAGGGAAAAAGAGCGTGTAAGGTTCAAACCTCCTGAGACAAAGTCCCAGCAAGGGGTGTATTGAATCAAGTGAATAAGCCTCCAAGGGGCATAAGCACACAAGTTACAGTCCTAGGTTACAAACTAAGAAATAAAAAGATAAAATATGATCGATTGAGTCTTCATTTTTCTCTCTTCTTCCTCTTGGGATAGGCGAGCTTTTATAGTGCCGCTTGATAACCGATTTAAGCAGTTCCACCATCTTTTTCTGCAGTTCTGAGTAGTGCTTGTAACTGCTGGGTCGTGTGCCTTAACTGCCTGATCGTGGAGGAACAACCGCTCAACTGCTTTGGTAGTGAAGATAACTGCATCGCACATTTTCGTTCTGGTGATTGGCTCGATCGTTCTAAGTCTGTTGTCACTCTTCACCTATTGCCCTTCTTCTTTTCGCACCTCTTCTCGTTCTGGGACGAGTTCGCCCTGCGGGGATTTTATCGGCCAACAATTGTCCCCCAAATTTACCTCAATTGAACTGAGAGGGACGATCGAGGTGAATTTCATCTTTTGTTGTGGTTCGTTCTTCCTTCACTCTTGGTCTGTAGGAAATTCAGTTGGATAATCACGACTATTGCTGTAGATGCTTTTCACCCCCCCTCACCAACTATCTGGTTCTTTCTTTATGGGGAAAAACCATCACCCTGGAGGGGACGGAGGCGATCTTTGCCGGTCATTGCTTCCGTCCTGACATCAATCTCCTCTTCTATATCCGTCAGTTCTTCCTCTTCGGCCTCTCGGCTTACAGTATTTCCGTCTGTTATGGAGAGTGCGGCAAATTCGGCCTCATCTCCCTCATAAATATCGTCACTCTGTCCAGCTTCCCCATTGTCATTTCCCCGGAATTCTCTGGGCAACAAGTAGTGATTTTCCACGACTGGTGGCATGCTGCCGAATTGTATGACGATGGGAGGCTCCTCATCATCGGTCCCGTCCCGTTTCCTTCCATGAAGCTTAGTGTACTCATCACCATTGGTCACTTTCCTTCTTTTCTCGTCATGTGCCTTCTTGTGGTCTTTTGACTTCTCTGTGGCATGAGGGCTATGGCCGGTGGCAGCCTTTGCCTCGTTCTGTCGGCGCATCATGCGGCCGTAGTTCCTTTGGTGCCTCCTCAGCTGTGTCCTTGTCATTTCATCTATGGGAGGATATTTTTCGTCTGCCCATCGCCCTGAGTTCGCCTGCTGTCCTGGGTATGACTTTCGGTATGAGTGCCACACGTTGGGCCGATGGATCTTTGGCCGAAATGTCCTCACGTTCTGGACGAAGTTTGAATTTTCTCCATAGAACCTTGGCGCAAAGGTTCGTGGCTGCCAGGACGATTCTCTCTTCACAGGCCTCTCGCAAGTGTCTTCTAGCTCCTTCATCCATTCAATGTTGTTCTTGCACCTCACACAAATGTCTTTCTTGTCCTTTCGTTCTGCAGGTTCCTTGATCCTCTCCAGCGCGCTCGGGCAGTGGCGGTGTTGTCTTTCGTCCCGCACTACCTTTACCCTCGGCCGGTTTATCCTTGTAGGGAATGGGTTGATCATATTTAACTCCGCCGATTTCGGGAAAGGATTACTGTCTACTGCCATCTTCTTTTCGAACGTGATTCGTCCGGATTCTATGGCATCTTGCAAAACATTACGAAAAACAAGGCAATTGTTAGTTGTGTGGGACCATGCATTATGCCATTTGCAGTATTTTTTACTGCCGATTTGCTCGGCTGTTGGCAACGTATGTCTGTCGCTCAAGCTGATTTGCTTATCTTTGTACAATTGGTCAAATATAGCATCGACTTTAGTAATGTCGAAGGAGAATTTTCTGCTCTTTTTATCGCTCGTCTCATTGGTTTGGGGTTCTGCCCACGTTTTGCAGACGTAGGGTCTCCCTTTCACCAATTCGGCCAAACATAGATCGGCCGAGTCGGCGTTCACTTCGCCCATCTCGTAGTCAATGTTTCTGTAATACGTCCCTTTGCTCGAATTTTTCATCTGCTCCTCTTCTCGTAATAATCGCTCATAGCGCACCACACTGGTAGTGAGTTGGGGAAGGTCCCAAAACTCACGATCCTGGAACTTCTTCTTCAGATCAGGCATCCTTGAGCGATTCTTACGAACTCCTTTTCGGGCAAAGGCACGTAACATCAGCCTCGGGCTACCTTAAATCGTTGTAGAAACGTCTCGGCCCATTCCCCTGGCAATTGTCTCAAATTTGCCAAATTAGCCAAGGCCATTTCAGATTCGGCCTTATAAAACTGCGCATGGAACAGTTGCTCCATTTGCTGCCAACTTTCTACTGAATTGGCTGGTAAGCTGACATACCAGGAGAAAGCCACCCCTGATAACGAACCATGAAACAACCTTAGTCTATGGAAATCATTGACTTCCCCACACTGAAGGGTGAAGCGTCTTATGTGTTCCATAGTGGAAACTTCTCCAGATCCCGTAATGAGGGTAAAATCTGGTATCCTGTAATTCCTCGGCCAAGGATAAGCCACATCGACCCAATCAGGGTAAGGCTTCTGATATCTAGGCCGAATTGGTCGTATGCCTAGACCAAATTGGTTTTGCAGGATTTCGGTCATTTGCTCCCTTAGCATATCGTTGCCATTGAATGGCACGGCTATAGGGGCGGTTGCGGCCCTCTCGGGAGTGGGACGTAATCATGATTCTGTCCCTGGGAAGTTTGGACACCCTGAGGCACCACGATTTCATGTTGAGCCATATTTGGCCCTTGGTGAATGTTTGGCCCTAATTGTGGGCCGTGCCCTTCAGGGCTCGTCCCTCCTCTGGGAACCATAGGGGTATTGGTTCCTTGCAGGGGAACACCACTAGGACCAGCTTCCTGACCGCCTACTGTAGGGAGAGGCGTGGTCGACGGCAGCGCTGTTCCGCCGCTTATACATTTGGCCACCAATTCGGTCATTGAGCTTAAGTGTTTGGCCATATTTTCATAGTGCAAGTTACTAGTCAATACGAATTTGTCCACAACATGCGCATTTTGGAGCCTGACCTGTTGACGACATCCTGTATGAATTCGCCAATCAATGCGCGCACCGCATTAGGGCTGAGCTCCCTCATTGGTTCGTACCGGCTGACGTCTGCTAGACCCTCGAACTGACCCACTATGGCTGGAACGTTGGGCTGGTTGGTTTGCTCCAGTCCACCTTCCTCCGCGATTGAGCCAGTCTGAGCGTTTCTTTTCGGAGGCATCTCCACTTTGTTACACCAATTCTCCCACTGTGGTCGCCAAAAACTGTTTGCGCAGGTTTTACGCGTGCAGGGAAAAAGAGCGTGTAAGGTTCAAACCTCCTGAGACAAAGCCCCAGCAATGGGTGTATTGAATCAAGTGAATAAGCCTCCAAGGGGCACAAGCACACAAGTTACAGTTCTAGGTTACAAACTAAGAAATAAAAAGATAAAATATGCTCGATTGAGTCTTCATTTTTCTCTCTTCTTCCTCTTGGGATAGGCGAGCTTTTATAGTGCCGCTTGATAACCGATTTAAGCAGTTCCACCATCTTTTTCTGCAGTTCTGAGTAGTGCTTGTAACTGCTGGGTCGTGTGCTTTAACTGCCTGATCGTGGAGGAACAACCGCTCAACTGCTTATGTAGTGAAGATAATTGCATCGCACGTTTTCGTTCTGGTGATTGGCTCGATCGTTCTAAGTCTGTTGTCACTTTTCGCCTATTGCCCTTCTTCTTTTCGCACCTCTTCTCGTTCTGGGACGAGTTCGCCCTGCGGGGATTTTATCGGCCAACAAATTGCTTTAGGATTATAGTAGATTTAGGTGTGAATTGAATTTTGATAAGATATAGGGAATACATCGTACAAGAGTTTATGCTATAAGGGTGTGTCTTGACTAGTTTGAGTCTTATGTTTTTTCTCAAATATTATTGTCCTATAAAATGAGAATGTTTAAAAAAAAAATCAAAAGAAAATGAGTATAGCATTAATTGAAGAGGAGAAATTAGGCTAAAATAATTTGGACATAGACGACGTATATCTTTAAGTGTCCTAATTTTTTCAAAAAAAAAAATTGTGTTTATCATATATCAAGTGAGATCAAAGAAGACTTAAAACACAGAGAGGGATATATGTGAGCCTGAGTTTAATGAGACCAATGAATCTGAATTATGTAAAATTGAATTCAATCATTTTGAAAAGAGGTGTATTCCAAAGAAGTTTTTGATGTCAAAAGCAAGTGACGAGAGTGAAATTGAAATGGTATTACACCAAACATGCCTATTCTGTAGATAAGGCTAAAGCCCTAAAAGGATTGGCTGTTTCTATGTAGCCTTTGTAGGTCGCAGTTAAACAGATGCTATGGAGGAGGAGGATGGCCCCATAGTAATCATTCTAATTCAGGCCTTCATTACATTACATACAGACAGAAACCTTCATAATACAATTTTTTTTTTCTCTCTCAAGTTAAATATTGGCAAATTTTGCACATATATATATATACACAAAATCTAACACAATGTGACACCCGGATTACATGAATTGGAGAAGAGGGGAAAGGGTAAAAGAATAACACATTGCCATAATTCAAATGTAAAGTTTCCTTTCAGAAGGCTGCTTCTGGCTTTAAAATGTTGCCATAATTCAAATGTAAAGTTTCCTTTCAGAAGGCTGCTTCTGGCTTTAAAATGTTGCCATAATTCAAATGTAAGCTTCCCTTTCAGAAGGCTGCTCTGGCTTTAAAATGTTGTGATATTCAAGCTGAGCCATCTCTCCACCATTCACTGGGTCAAACTGGCATCGATAGAAGCTGCATTCATAACCACCAATTTTGCATAACTATCCGGATATCATAGACAAAAGCATTCAAACATGTCAACAAAAGGACAGAACAAATCAAGTAGGAAAAAGACAAATCCCAACAGCAAATTGACACGAACACTGATTTAAGACACTAGAGGGAACACACAACTCTTAAGATCAAACACTTTCCAATATAGAAAACAATTGTTAATAGTTAGTATTTTGTAAAATGACCTTACTTATAACTTCTAATTTGAGATAAGTGAATGAATTACATATATTTAATTTCTTTCACAATGAGCTGTGGCTTAAATAATACATGTCATAGAAAGACAGATCAAGTTACAAAGGTTAGCAATCAATCAGGTCTCAAACTATTAAACGGATAACCCCAATTTAAAGTTTTTAATAGACATGGTGAATGAATTACCATTTCACAGAGTAAGATGATTCAGAAGAATCCAAATTCAGCTAAATTCATAACCCATGTTTAATGTATTTGCACATCATGTTATTACCTTCCATCCATGCCAAGAATGACCACTGTATTCTTTTGATGACCAAACGCTACAATGTATGGAGAACCCTCAACCAACCGGAACTGAGCCACGGACCACTCTGAGCTGAAATACCTGGGCAACACTCCTGTAACAGAAAAGCAAAATAGATCCAGGCAGCATTAAAAAGTGAATTTACACATCCCTCCAAGAGTCCAAGTTGTATAAATATACCTGACATGCAAGATATTAATTAGAATATTCTATCACGCTGCAAACAGAGAATTTACATATCCCTTCTAGTTGTACAAAGTTGCCTTACATGTAACATATTCATAAGAAATTCAGTAACTGATTTCCAACCAACAGCCACAAGAAAAAGAAAAAGGCCACTTGGAGAAAAGTAAAACCAAGAGGAATTGCAAAGAAACAAAACTTATAAACACCAATTTAGTAGTATACTCATTACACAATGGGGATGACTATAATCTTGCAGACCAACAACAGCGAAGAAAATAGATAATCATATGGGGCTGGGAGTTTGGTATTACTGAATCTAAGAAAGCCTTTATTGAGAGGTGTACAAACCACAAAATAAAACCAAGAGCTACAAACGTGGTTGAAATAGAGACAGTGAAACTCTTTGGAAAAATCAGGTAGTTAGTGGTAAGAAATTGCATTGACTCCTCATTAAAGTGCCATTCTTTGGGAGGTATCAATCATCCCCATGAAATGCATGGTTTTGTTTTCCATCATATCGACAAAATAAATGAAAAGATTTATCATGCTTGACATGCATTGTGGGTGATCCCTGATCCATCCATGGGATATCAGAAAAATCTTCTTCATAAGATGTATTTAATCAATTCATTTAATCTGAGCCTCCAAATGCTAGGGAACAGCATAGCAATTATTCAAGTACCACAAAATTACTCAAAAGTAGACTCAGCGTTTAGCGTAATAACACTACAAGCAAACGATTTATAATAGTCAGAAAAAAAAAGACGCTTGACCTTTGATGAATGACAGGGATGACGTTGGTGATGTAGGATCTGATGCAATTCGTGGCTCATTTCTGGGGGGGCCAGAATTAACCTTAAGGTTGAAAACATGGACAGTGCCCTTATCACTGGAGACTGCTAGCCACTGGGCATTAGAAGAGAAGGCAAGACTGTAGATCTCCGCTCTATCCGCACCCCTCCTCACCTATATTTGATATTCAATTAGTATAAAATTTTCCAAACATCTTGCTCAATAAGAAAACATGAAAAACCAAAAAAATTGTGAAGCTTAAATCTGGTAGGCAAAAAAGGAGAAGGTAACAATTCATAGTTCAAATAACAACGATGAAAAGTCTGGAGGAAAGATAAATCAAGCCAAGACCATGGCAGAGAAGAAAATAACTTCTAAAGCATTGACAAGCAATTAGAAAATCAAGAAATAAATAAAAAGACAAACACAAAAAAAAAAAAAAAAAAAGATTAAAAGTATATTTAAAGCAAGGACCGTCTTTTGGCTTCACAATTATCTAAGTATCCATCTTAGCTAGTTCGCATTACATGATGGTTAGCACCTACAGAAGCACAAATGTGAAAATTCAAAAAGATAGTAGCAAAGGCAAGACACACACACACACACACACACACACACGAAGGAAGCTGACTTCTACATTTTTGTGCTATTATAACTTTATAAGTGCATTCACATTTGCTAGAAACATGTAACCTAACACTGTAAATATCTTCATAACACTTTTGCATTTATCATTTGAAAGACAAAAAAGTTTATTGTAACATCATAACAATGAAAGCCTTACACCTAATCACAATGGCTTCCTTTTGCACAGCATTTAGCTTCCCACAAGGAATCACTAAGGAGAAAAAAATGACCCGGGATTTGACACTACATAAGAAATAAAAACTACATTCCACTGCAACTATATAAATTCATGCTTAATAAATGCAACACATGTATTGTACTCAATTGATCACAGACATTAGCGCATCAATTAAATAACAAGAACTAAAATTCTTTAAAGAAACAGATACCTCTTGCAGCAATGTACCATCAAGCGTGTTAAAAATACGAACTAGAGTTCCTTTAGTACTAGCAGTAGCAAGCAATTGACCATCTTGAGTCAAGGCGAAACACGCAATCCTCGAATCATGAGCCATAATAAACTTGGTCCTTTTTGAAGCGTAATGCTCGACCCTAACCTGGCCCTTTTGCAATCCTGGGCACACCAGCACCAGCGACCCCACCCCCTGCGATACCGCGCACAATCCCTTCGGATTTGCAATCGTCTCAATCTGATGCAAGAGCTTCAAGTCCGCGAAATTGTAAACGAATATCTTCTGTTCTAAAACGACGACGATTCGGTCGCGCCTAAGCTTGACCGATCGCACCTCTGACCTAAACGACAGCTCGCCGATGCATCGACTCTGATGATCGTCCCAGATCATGACCTTGTTAAGCGGGTACTGCGGGTCCGGCCCACCGCCAACGAGTGCAAGGATGTTGCATCTGAAAAGCATCTCAACGACTCCGATCCCTCCGTTGCGGTCAAAATCTCGGCGGAATATCTCGCGAAACGGGTCGCAGTTGTAGATCCGGAAGCCGTGGTCGATGCCGGCAGCGAAACAGCCGTAGTCTTGGTTAAAAGAGACGTGGAGGAGTGTTGGCGGCGGACTTGATGACGTGGATTCGGAGGGTGAAGAAAGCGGCGTATGGTGATTCGGGTTCGGTTTCGAAACCGAAGGAGAAAACAGGTCGGGTTCGTCCTGAGGCATTGAAGAGAACGAATCGATGGATTGGAGTTGTTCCGTTTGGTCCTCTGACGACACGCAACTAGAATTAGAATTAGGGTTAGGGTTAGGGTTAGGGTTTGGATTCGAGTTTAGATTCGGATCTGGATTAGGGTCCGGCCAAGGAGATGAGTAGGCGGAAAGAGTCGCCATTGAGGAAGGAAGAATCTAGAAGGAATTGTTAACGTAGAAGCTTAGGAATGTCGCTGAAATTACGAAAGGATAAGAATGAGAGTAAATTACGATGTTCGCCTTTCATCCAGTAGAGATTGAGAAGGTAAATGAGAGGGTAGTTGTATAATTTGGAGAGCTATTATTTGAAGACGCGTATTGTGTCTAGATGCATGACGCGTCTCAACAAAGGCTGAAAGGAGGTATATATACACTTTTGCTTCTTCCCCACGCTAACGATTGAATGAAGAGCTGGCCGTCAAAAAAATAATACTGTGTTTAATTAAATTTAGCCTGAAAAAACGTGTCGGGCTGGTGCTGCGTCGTAGTTAGGACTAGGGATGGCAATTTTACCCACAAACCCGCAAATCCGTAAAAACCCGCCCGTAATGGGTATGATTTGGTAAATATATTAGTGGGTGCGGTGCAGGTTTGGTAATTTAAAATAGAACCCGCTGCGGGTGCGGTGCGGGTTTGGTAATTAAGAAAAAAATGCGGGTATCTGTTGCGGGTATCCGCATACCCGCAATATTATTTTTTATTAATTAATATTTTTAGGACAATATAAAAAAACCTTAATATAAAAACAACTAACAAAACCTAAATCTAAAACATTAATCCACAGTTCTGCACTCCCACTCAGCCGCAGCCCGCAACCTGCCCAACTTCAGTAGCTTTCATGTTTCTTCATTACAATTACACCACTTGAGCTTTGTAAGCATCACTTTCATTACAATTAACATAAAAAATATGACCAAAGATTGATTATTACTTTTTATCTTATCATCGATTAAGTTGGCTAACTTAGATCATTATAATTATGAAGGGAAGAACTCGTTTTAATTATGTTTATATGAAAAAATAAACATATGGTACCGAGTCTTTCATACATTATGTTATCTATGTATTGTATATACATACATTGCATGTTGTATATGTTAAATGAAAAACAAATGTGAAAACTACAACTAGCAATTAAAAATAAATTATTTAATTAAAAAAATTAGATTATTAAGAACACAAAGTAATTCAATATTTTAAAAACCCGCAAAAAATCCGTTGGGTACCAATGCGGGTTTGGTAATTTATTTTTATATGCGGTGCGGGTTTGGTAATGAAAATTAAAACCCGCAACCGGTATGGTGCAGGTTTGGTAAATTATTTACATATGCGGTGCGGGTTTGGTAATGGCAAACCCGCACCATACCCTACCCACTGCCATCCCTAGTTAGGACACATGAATACTTGTGAGTTTTTAAACAGGAGTATTCTCAAAAAATTATTTTAAATTTAGTTTAATTTTTTTAATCGAGACATAAAAAAGAAACTCTAATTTATACATAAATTTTAAATTTAATTTTTTTTAAAAAAATCATTTTAAATTATATATCAAACAATATAAAATTCAAAATTTAGATTCAAATTCTGAATTTTCAATCTGACCCAACGGCTAGATTAACTATGATGATTAATAAGAATTAAGAACAATCAAATTCTCATCCATGTGACCTAATTGATGTGAACAAACACCAAAAACTTCAATTTAGTAATAGTTTAAAATGACCAAATTAATTTTCAGTTGTATGAAACAGTTTCTCTCTAAAATATTCAAAGGGAAATTATCATATTTTTCATCTAATATTTATTTAAAATTTAAAAATACTCGTATTTTAAAACTATTAATCTACCACCTGATATTATTTAAAAGAGATATTTAAACACTTCAAAATTAGCTATTTTAACGATACGTTAATTTTTTATGTTAAAAGTCGACTGCCGTTGAATAAGAAATGTAACATTGAAAGACATTTTTACACCTAGAAACGCAATATATTCAATTACGATCATTGGTTTGGCTTCAACGATTATATTTTTAGGCTTTATGAACCCCCATAACTGATGAACACAAATAACATTTATATTCCTTCTTATATCACGTGCAAATCAAAACTCATTATTTAAAACAATAATTACTGTTGATGGTGATTCTTTACACCGATAAAAGTTCAAATACCGAGAAATGATATAATAAAGATTACATAGCTAAAAGTAAGGTGGCAAAGACCCATAATGAGATCTGCCAAAAAACCTGACTGCATGAAAGAGAGAAGAAATACCGAGAGCAGAGCATCTCTGGGATGAACTGAGTTGTGATACCGACCTGACCACATGAAGGGGTAATTTGGGATTTTCTGAGAGTTTGTGGAGCTCGAAGGAGATCATTGTCTTTGAAACCCAACCTATTTGAAAGGGCTAGTGGAGACTTTGATGAGCATCATCTGCCTCGGTATGCTGCCCCGAGGGTCGAAGATGCGATCTCAGCCTATTAGGAAAGTGTGCTTCCAGAAGGCTAATGGTGACAAACGAAAATAAGTGGTTCTCATTGAAAGTAACCCCTGTCAGCCACCGTAGACCAGTGCAGTGGCATGACAATGGCATAGCAGAGCCGCCATAGGCCGTCAGAGGCCGGTGAAGTAGTAGAGGAATAAACAGATTTGATTGGCTGGATTATGGGTAGTTGGGGGTGGCAGAAACTATAATGATGACCTTGTGACATTACCGACATCATGGTTGGTGGAATAGTGTCTTTTGAAGCCTATATAAAGAGGTTGAAGTCAGAAATTCAAGGGTCATCAATTTTTACTTTTCACTACTTGAAAAAAATTTAAAGCTCAAGAACTAGAGATAGAGAGAGAAAGTCGATCAGTTACCAGACAATTTCAGAGAATTGTACCAAACACTCGAGGTGTTTTATCACTTTGTTTCATTTCTATGTTTGTACCTCGTGTCGGTCTTGACTCGAGTTGCAATGAAATATCTTCATTTATCCTGTAGACGTAGAAATGAGCCACCCTACGGTGAACTACATAAGTTCTATATTTATCATGTCAGCTTGCTAAGTTTGTGCGGTTCCCACTAACCAAAAAAATTCACAGTTGATGGAGGTTTATTCGAAGGGTGAATTCCTTATTTTGCCCTTCGAACTAAAAAAAGTTGTCAATATTTGGCACCATCTGTGGGGAACAGCTCAAAAAGCATTACAACATGTTAAGACGATGGCAGAGGATGGGAATCATAGAGCTTCAGAAGCCTCAACGACAGAGTGGATGGAAAAGATGGAGTAGAACCTACATGATGGAAAATGAGAAAGCTGGAGAGGATATGAAGGCAACTCAAACCTTCTTAAAGGCAATGATGGAGAAGGTAGAGAGGTTAGAGAAGAAATCATGAGAGCAAGCTCATGCGGGGCCTAGTCGCATGAGGGGAGAAAGTGGCAGTGGGAAACCAATTGGTAGAGACGAGGAGCAAGAGACTGGAAGGAGAAACCTCTATAAGGTCAGATCGGTGGTCGTAGCTAGTGTTGCGCCGGTGGAGGAGCCTAGAGAGAGGAATGACAACTGGTTCCAGTAACAGTCCCCTATTTTGGGGAGAGTGACCTAGACCGTTATCAAGATTAAGGACATAGAGCTCCGAGTGGGAGAAAATATCACGCTCGGTGAATGGAGTATGAGGAAGCCTCCAGAAGAGGCCAGGAGGATACCGAGGGCCACCTGATGGATCGATTCCAACTGGAGATAATGATATGGGAGATGGACAAGCAAGGAGGTGCTCGAGATTATCAAAACATAGAGACGTCGTCTCCATTCACCATTGAGTTATTAAAACTGGAGTTCCCAAATATATTATCCATGTCTGCAATGGATGTCTACAAGGGAAATATAGACTTTAAGTCCCATGTTGAAAATTTCATCTTGCTGATATAGATCTAATGCATGATCAGGGAAGCAGTCTGTAAGGTATTCCTACTGACCTTGGGAAGACCAGCCAGCTTATGGTTCATGAATCTAACTCCTGGGAATATCAGTAGTTTTTCCTAGTTGAGGAAATCTTTTGTGCTTTACTTCAAAGGGGGTGTGCACCTAGGAAAATTTTGGGTCACTAAGGACGTTAAAAATAGCGTGACGACGAGCCGCAGAAAAACTTCATAGATAGGTACCACAATATGGTATTAGAAGTGGTGGCGTATGAGTCCCTATAGCAGTTGGAAAGCTTTAAGAAAGCAATGAGGTTTGGGAGATTATGGCTTCACCTCAAGATTCATGAGGTTCCAGACTTGCAACGGCCTCAAACAGACAATGAGATTTGTGTTGTTGGAGGAGGGAGAGAAAATAGCCCGATGGGGCATTGCTCGGGTGAAGAAAGAACTGAAGTAGGAAAACCATCAAGATGTTGACAGTGGGTGGAGAGGACCAGACCCAAGGCACCAAGAGTTTAGGCTCATGACTCAGGGTAACCCAATACCAGAGATGATGCCTCCAATCAAGTTTACACATGTCACGGGGGGCACAGCGTACACGGTCCTCAGCAAACCATTATCCAATATAGCTCGGAAGATATATGACATATGACTGTTGACAGAGCCCGACCCCAGAAAGTTCCCGGTGGAGAATAGGGACAGCAGAGCTTATTGCGCGTATCATAATACAATAGGACATGGCATCGAAAGCTGCAGAGACCTACGAGAACAAGTGGAGAACCTGATAAGGAATGCCTACCTTAAAGAATGTATTGATCATGAGACCATTAGGGTAAGGCAAAGAAGAGAACATATGTTTATGTTCGCCATAACTAAGGAGGGAACGATGGCATGAGACTCGAACCGAGCAAGGAATAACTATTGACAGATCAAATGCCCCGAGGTGATGACAATAGAGAAAGCCCCAAGGATTCAAAAGTCAAAGCAGTGCCGATAATGTTCACGGAGGAGAATGCTCAAGGTGTAAGTTAACCTCATGATGATGCACTGATAATCAAGGCCAGCATTAGTGGGTCAAAGGTGGATAAAATATTGGTGGACCATGGAGTACAATGGATATCATATCTAGGGAGGCCTTGAATGGATTGAGAGTGGACTTTACCACTCTGGTTAAGGATGTAACTCCATTGTATGGGTTCGGGGGATCAACTGTTGTCCCACTAGGTCGGGTGCAATTGACAATGATCATTGGGATAGTGCCACATACTCGGATTTTAATGATGAATTTCACCTTGGTAGATTGTCTGAGTAGCTATCAGGTGATTCTGGGAAGGCCCTTTGATCGGTGATAAACACACATGTAACGCGAGTGCACGTATCGCTCAAGTAATATAAAAATATCGATCCCACGAGGACTTAATTTCTACTATTTTTATTAAATATTGATTCTATTTATTTACAGGTATCTAATTAAAGAAGAATGAAATGATTGCTTGATTGGTCGGTTGAATGTGGTTTTGCTAAATAAATAAATAAATAAAAACACAAAAGAAAATACTAAGGAAATAAACAAAAGACTAAATATATAGGGTTGTGATTCCACACAATATTATTCTAATGATGAATTGATTCTCTTATATATGTGTAATAAATAAGTTTGCTAACTTGGAACACGAATATATGCAAAAGCCTATGTCAATGGTCAGATGCAAACACCCAAAATAACCCAATTAATCATATGTCTATTGATGAGCGGAAAATATATCACTATTTACCGCCCATTTGACCTAATATTTTGTATGGTTTTTCGGGTTTTATGAACATTTTGATGTGTTTTAGTTTAATTTACAAATAAAATAAAATCGGGACTCAATGAAATCAATCAGGACTAAATGTGGAACAAATAACGGTAAAAAATCAGACTTGACATTTGAATTTTAGAGGTTGGAAACTTGAAATGGCGTTCTAACGAAGTACAATTTCTGAAATTTCAGCTTTGCGAAATTTTCATATTTTGGCCATAACTTTTTACTCCGATATCGGATTGAGGTGGTGGAGGCAAAATTTTTCCTATAAATACCAAGCCATTTCATACTTTCCTTGAGGTTTCTAATAAGGAACTTGAGGATTGTATTTTTTGTGTTTATTTTCTGTATTTTAATTATGTATTTTTATTTTTAGAAATAGTAGTTTTTGTGTTTTTACTTTCTTTTATATTTTTTAGTTAATTTCTGCTGGGGAATGGTGAAACCTTTAATATAAATAAAACCAATTTTTAGCCATATTGGCGGTAATCATCTGTCACCTAAAGACTGACCATATAGGCGGTGTCACATTATGTCAAATAAATAAAACCAGCCATTAAGGCGGTATCAACTTTATGGCTGGTTTGACTTAATTGGATAACACTGATAATTTCTATATTATAATAAAGTGAGATTTCTACATTTGAAATATTAAAGGAGGATCCCATAACCCCAACATTTTATTTTTTTTCTAGGGAAGTGATGAAGCACAATATTCACAAGTTTCATAATGGATTTTCTTTATATTATGTTTAATGATTTGGTTTTTTTATTGAATCTTAAGCTTAATGCTTCTTGTTGCATGATAACCAATAAGATTGATGTGGCAAACTTAAAATGAACTTGGAAAAGAGATTTTAGGTTTCAACCTTAGATTTAATAGCTCACGGTCTCACCTTGAGGTAAAAGTCTCTTAGGTAGATTTCCTAAAGGATAGGAATATACATGTCAGGCGGGGGTAGCCATAATTGGAACTTGAACTTAATGAATTCAGATAACTTGGTTAACATAGGAATATGATTAATTTGGTTATTTTGGGTGTTTTCAACTGACCATCGAAAGAGGCTTTTGCATATCTTCATGTTCCAGGTTAGCAAACTGATTTATTACATATATATATGAGAATCAATTCATCTTTAGAATAATATTGTGTGGAATCATAACCCTAGATGTTTGTGTCTTTTGTTTATTTTCCTTAGTATTTTCTTTTGTGTTTTTATTTATTTATTTATTTAGCAAATCCACATTCAACCAATCAATCAAGCAATCATTCTCTTCTCCCTTTAATTAGATACCTGTAAATAAATATAATCAATAATTAATAACAACAATAGAAATTAAGTCCTCGTGGGATCGATATTTTTATACTACTTGAGCGATATGTGCGCTTGCGTTACGTGTGTGTTTACCACCGATCAAGGTTTTGGCACCGTTGCCGATGACTTATTTTTCTTGCGTTATTAATTTTGAAGCTATCTATTTTACTTGTATCTAATTTTCTTTACTTTCTGTAATTTTTATTTCTTTCTTTTATTTTCAGGTGGTTGAAAATGGAACATTATTGGGCGATGGAAGAATTACGAGTTTTACAAAGAAATGGTACACCCCAAATCAGGGAGCAACAGTCCGGTTTTCTGAGGCCTGTTATCCAGCCCAACAACTACCCATGGATATCAGAGCCATTCAACACAACATTGGCCCAACCATTTCAGAACGCAATGGGGAGATGTGAGATATGTGATGGTAACCACCCGAGCGATCAATGCATATACCTTTACAATTCAGGGTGGCAGAATTATCAGAATCCTTCATGGTACAAAGAACCAGCATATTTCACTTAACCTTATTCTCCATCTTATCCACCATCCACATACGATCTTCATCAAGAACCAAAACCATCAGAGGAATAACGGGTGATTAACATGCTCAAAGATTGGATCAAGAAACAAGACGAAAAGTTGGATGCAATGGTTGAAATATTTCAGAATCAAATAGAAAACCTTCATAGTCAAACAGCATCCATACAAAGAATGAAAGATCAAACGAGACAATTAACAGAAAACCAGAGCTATATACCTCACGAAACATTTTCAGATGACACTGACGAAGCCTTCGAATACCAAGCATTTCACGATGACACCTTAACAGGGGAAGAGGCTGAGCAGTATCAAGAATAAGAGGTATCAGTTCAGGAGCCCGAACCAGCAGAGTTTCAATTTAATCTGGGTAATTCTTTGGTCGTTGATTACATCTCTGAGGAGGAACAAGTAGCAGAGCTATCTGTACCAACTACACCAACAAGTGAGGATGAAATTCGACATCCTCAAAATGAAGATCTTGGAGCATGCATTGCACAGATGTTTGAAGAAGAGCTACCTGAGCCGTTCATACCAACCATAGAGGATAAAAACCTACAATCAGACATATTTTTACATCCTCAGGTTGACACATATAGAGCATGCATTTCACATATGAAAAATGAATAGTTGAACAAAAAAATTCTGAAATACATCTGTGAAGAAAAGGTGGAGAAAGATGCAAGACAAATGGAGGAACAAATGTCTGACCATATTGAAGATCTCATGCATTCAAGAGAAACATCACTGTGTTGGGGAGTACACATCAAAGACACCGCCTAGAAGCTTGATAGAATGGAACTCCCATTTAAAGTCAAGCACCATACAAGACCTCATGATTTTCTTTCTTTCCTTTCAGGAACCACTGGAGCGACAAAGTTTAAAAAGGTGGCACAAGCATTGAATGAGACAATTCTTTTTGCCACCTCATCGTTGGAAGAGACCATTCAAAAGCAACGCTCATGGGATTGTCTTTAATCGGACGTCCAAAACCACGCTGAAGCCTCCTTGATGGATGGACTTCAGTCACGTCTGGCTGAAGACTATAAATTTAGTGCTAGCATGGAGGCAACCCATGTAAAAATTTTATTTTTATTTTTTGAATTTTGTGTATACATGTTGTAGAGATTTTAATTTTGTGTGTTATTTTTACAGAGAAAAACATAGATGAAGCACTTAAGGCAAAGCAAACCAGTGAAAATGGGGTTATCAAGGAATAAATTTTGACAAAATCGCGAAGTTAAAAAGTCAATTCAGTAGAGACGGTGGAGTAAGGAGTCAACTCTTGATACGCGTCCTAGTGGATATATTCGTCAAATGACTCAATTTTGCCAAAAAAAATTAAATGGCCCCTAAAAGAAATCACGGTAATATTATTCCTTTATTTTTCTATTGTTTTGTAACGCATTGGGGACAAAACTAGGTTTAGGTTTGATGGTGAGGTTTTTTATGTTTATTTGTCTTCTCCGTCATTTTTTTTCTTTTACTGCATGTTTTTATTCCCTACATGTCGTGTGTTTTGCATGTTTTAATTTCTTTCATTCCTTAAAAAAAATGAAAAAAAAAATATAGTTTAATGATGAGATTGTTTGTCTTAGTAAAACGTTCTAGGAAAAGATAAATGCTAATTTCACTTTTATCTTATACTTTGAGCCTAATATCTAGGTCAAACTCATATGCACTAAAAAATAGTTCTGTAGCAGATAATAAGGAATTGAAAAAATGACTAGTTGAAATAATCAGTGGTTGATGAATGACTGTTTGCCTAAATATCTGTTTTTGTCTACATTTATTTATGATGTGCGGTATGATGATGAAAAAAAAGAAAAAAAAAGAAAAATAAATAAAAGTTTTTACTTAGTAACCGGGCATCTTGCCTCGGTAAGTAGAGATTGTTCGCATCAAACAGAAGAACTTTTAACATTTGAGATCCGAGTAATTAAGTCCGTAGGGGTATTTTAACACCTAGTGCCCTAAAGCCAACTGGTTTGGGAGTATAGGAGCGAAGCGGGGTTTACCGCTATGCCTATGATGCTCGGCGACCACGACACTGTTGGGCTCGCAGCCCGTAGAGAGTACGGAGTAGCCCACGAGGGACTAAACCGGAGAATAAAGGAGTCGCCACCCAGTGTGAACTGGGAAAGATTTAAGGCTGTACTCACCCCTCGCAATGGAAGACCTCAAACATTTGGGTTCGGAATGGTCCCTTACTTATGCCAATGTAATGGACGGGTTCACACAATGGTATAACCAAGTCTTATGCAGTTCATGCAAGATAATTCAATTAACACAAATTTGCACACCCATAAACATTAATAGAAATAATAAAAGCATATTAAATTAAGAAGTAGGAGATGCGATGACGAAAATTATAATAAACAGTCCAAAAGCGTGAAAAGCGTCAATAAATAAATAGTAGACAAAAATGGGGGTTAATCACGCATATATAAGTATTTTCCGAGTTGCACGTAAAGTCGTATCTCAAGTATAAACCGCACTACTGACCATTCGAATTCGGCTACGGAATTTACGTCTGGGTTTCCATCCGATATACCACAAGGGATAATAACACACATAATCATCAATGCAATGTAAAAGGACAAAAAAATAGACATGAACAAAAATAAACAAAATAAGGGCGAAATAATAAAATGACAGTAAATAGACAAGAAAATAACAAAATAAAAGCGAAATAATAACAATAAAAGGTGACTAAATAAAAAAGATAAATAACGAAACGCCAAAGAGACAAAAATATGACCAGAAATTTGGTCTTCTTTGATGTAAGACTTCACATGCCCGGTTGGACTTATTTCACGTCCAGCCAGGCATGCAGTGTCAGGAACTATAAAAATAAATGTGGTAAGGGTGCCATCAGGTCTTACCTTTTAAGTTACTTTCTCGGAAGTGCGATAGGCCGTCGCCGGAAGGATCAAAGCTGGTTCCCTGTTTACTGTTTCAAACTGATGGTTTGCTATTTGCTGTTCGCTATTTCTGGCTGCTGTTTCGCTATTTCCGGCTGCTGTTTCGCTATTTCTGGCTGTTGTTTCACTGAATCTAGCTGCTGTTTCTGGTTGTTTTTTGCTGCTATTTTTTGGTTGTTTTTGGCTGCTATTTTAGTTATTTTTGGCTGCTGTTTTTGGTTGTTTTTGGGTGCTATTTTTGTTGTTTTTGGCTGCTATTTTTGGTTGTTTTTTGCTGCGGTTTTTTTCTGTTTTGGTTTCATGGTTTTTCTTTGCTGTTTTTCTGGTTGTTTTTTATGGTTGTTTCTCGATTTTCTGCTGGTTATTTCTGGTTGTTTTTTCCGATGGTGGAGGTGTTGTTTTTCGGGGCTGTTTTTGGTTCGATTTTCTTGTTGTTTTCTTCTATTTTTCTCGGTGATTGGCAGGTTATTTCTGGTTGTGTTTGGTTGTTTCTGGCTGGTTGGCTTCTGTTATTTTTCGGTGATTGGCTTCTTCTTCTTGTTTCGGTTTTCTGGTTTCTTTGGTGTTGTCTTTCTTTTGGTGGTTTTGGCTTTGTATTTTTTTGTTTATTGCCGATCAAAGAAGAAAGAAAAGTCTTTAGGGTTTTTCCAAGCCTCCCTTTATATCAAGATTTGGTATCTTTTTATAATGTCTTGAAGGGATCTCCAAATAGGGAATATATTCTTAAATTATTTTGGGAATAAAATCTCTTAAACTTGGTGATGAGAATAAACCTAATCTTGTTAAATTGGATGGGATCCCAAAATCTTGTTAAATTGGAAAATGTTGATGAGGGGATTTTGGCATGTGAATTGCATGGGATTTGGGCGTGTGGCGGGGGCCTGCATGGGCCGGTTGGGGCTAAGGCTATGAGGTTTGAAACATAAACTGACTGAGCAAATCTGAGGCTGGCTAGTGAGTCTGAATCCGATGAGGGGCTAATTTTGGAGGTTTTCTTTCTTCCGACATTCATTTTCTGTAAATTTCGTAACTTTTCAGGTAGTGCCTCCATACGAGGCTCATCATTGGGCTTATGCAAAAATATAGTGTCTACATTCGCCCCCACTTTGATGGGGCTTGTGCAGTGTGTGACAGTGACAACCATATCAAAGTCATGCATGCATTTTTACTTACCTGGTTCGTCGGTCGTTGCCGGACTTACCCGTTGTTTCACTATTTTTGTGAGATGCTTCGATCTCTGGGATTTATTCCCGAACCATGCTTGATGGCGAGATGCTTCGACCTATGGGATTCATTCCCGTATCCGTTCCTGGTGTGAGATGCTTCGATTTTTGGGATTTATTCCCGAACTGACGGCGAGGTGCTTCGACCCCTGGGCTTCATTCCCGAACCATGCTGGGTGTGAGATGCTTCGATATCTGGGTTTCATTCCCGAACTGACGGCGAGGTGCTTCGACCCCTGGCTTCATTCCCAAACCGTGCTGGGTGTGAGATGCTTCGATCTCTGGGATTTATTCCCGAACTGACGGTGAGGTGCTTCGACCCCTGGGCTTTATTCCCAAACTGTGCTGGGTGTGAGAAACTTCGATCTCTGGGATTCATTCCTGAACTGACGGTGAGGTGCTTGGACCTCTGGGCTTCATTCTCGAACCGTGCTGGGTGTGAGATGTTTCGATCTCTAGGATTTATTCCCGAACTGGGTTGAGTTGATGGTGAGGTGCTTCGACCCCTAGGATTCATCCCTGTGAGATGCTTCGATCTCTAGGATTTATTCCCAAACTGTGTTGATTTGATGGTGAGGTGCTTCGACCCTTGGGCTTCATTCCCGAACCATGCTGGGTGTGGGATGCTTCGATCTTTGGGCTTCATTCCCGAACTCAGTTGAGTTGATGGCGAAATGCTTCGACCCATGGGCTTCATTCCCGAACCATGTTGGGTGTGAGATGCTTTGATCTCTAGCTTCATTCCTGAACTGACGGTGAGTTGATGGCGAGGTACTTTGACCCATGGGCTTCATTCCCGAACCATGCGGGGTGTGAGATGCTTCGATCTCTAGGCTTCATTCCCGAACTGAGTTGAGTGGATGGCGAGGTGTTTCAACCCGTAGGTTTCATTCCCAAACCATGCCGGGTGTGAGATACTTTGATCTCTAGGATTTATTCCCGAACTGACGGTGAGTTGATGGCAATGTGCTTCGACCCCTGGGCTTCATTCCCGAACCATGCTAGGTGTGAGATGCTTCGATCTCTGGGATTTATTCCTGAACTGACGGTGGGGTGCTTCGACCATTGGGCTTCATTCCCGAACCATGCTGGGTGTGGATGCTTCGATCTTTGAGGTTCATTCCCGAACTGAATGGGTGATGGCATTTTGGTCCATCTGCGTGACTTTTTGATCCACTTAGGAGTTTTTTCCTTGATGATGAGGTTATTCGACCTCTGAGATTCATTCCCAAATTATTGATGACGTGGGCCTCGACCGTAGGATTCTTTCCTGAACTGTCGAACTGATGGTGGTGAGGCACTTCGACCCCTGATCCGTCCTCATTCTCGAGGCTCCTCTCCATTCTTAGAGTTGCTCGTCCTTGCCGCTTTTTCTTTTTCTTCAAAGCCTGCGAATACAAAACAAAAATTGTGTGTATGCAAATATATGCATGTATGCATGGATGCATTCCCTATTCCGATGGGTTTTCTTTGTCCTGTTGGCTTGATGTTATCCTTGGTTAGGCATTCCTTGCGCTATTTGGTGCCCTTTTCCTATAAAAGTCTTTGGTCGCCCCATTGGCCTGCTTATAGTTTCGTCCTGTCAATTCTACTCCAGTGATTGCTCAGTTCTCTTTGGTCTCATGGCTCAAGATCGCGTTGTGTCCCTTATTCGCGGGGTGGTAGACTGGTCATCCTCAGACTTGGCTCAGCTTTCTGCTCTCAGCTACCTGCACCGGGTCAAGATGGATTACGCCTTTTTGAAAACAGCCTCATCCTTTTGAGATATTGAAAATCATGTCTTCCGATTCCCAGATTTCAAAATATGCCCTATCCCCGAGGAGTTTGCCGCCATTCTCGACTTGCATTTTTCTCTTACTACCATTCTCAGATACTGAAAATCATGTCTTCCGATTCCCGAAGCTTTCCTTGTTTTGCAGGTTTGTTCTATCTTTTTCCTAAGCTGTCCTTTCGGATTTTCAACTTAGCAGATTGCTCCATATATTGCCTGAGTCTCCATTTCTGGTTTTCAACTCAGCGAGCTAAAATTCTCTCTCTCTCTCTCTCTCTTTCTTTTTTTTTTTCTTTTTTTTTTTTCAGATATGTCCTCATTCTCAAGGCTCTTTGCTCATCCTCTTTCCCGAGGTTGTTCTCCATTCTCGGAGTTGCTCGTCCTCATTCCCGAGGTTCCTCTCCATTCTTGGAGTTCTTCTCCTAGATCTCCTAACCTTGGTCCAATATTTAAGAAACAAAAGACGTGATTTGTTGTTACTTGACTCTAATCTTTCCCTGTTAGCTGGGATTTATGCAATCTATGAACATCTTGAACATTTGTTTCAGTAAAGGCGTTTGTATTATTTCTTAGTACATATATAGGAAATAATAAACTACATTGCAAGGGTACCTTTGTCGTTAATTGTTCCTCACAGATTTTACAATTACCCATTTTTCTTGCTCACTCATGCTCTATATTTTGTTTGGGCTGTCCTTTGAGGATTTTCAACACAACGAGCCTTTCTTTATCTTTTTTATTTCTTTTTTTTTTTTATGCAAAGTATTGCTTCAGCCTGTCCACGTTGATGGGCTCGGTGAATTCATTCCCTTCCAAATCTGACAGTCTCACTGCCCCATTCCCCATCACCTTCTTGACTAGGTAGGGCCCTTCCCAATTGGGCCTGAACTTTCCCATTGGGTCCATTATCAGTGGCTTCGACTTCTTGAGCACTAGATCACCTTCTCTAATCTTGGTGGGACGCACATTCTTATTGAACGCCCTGGCCAACCTTTTCTGGTATAACTGCATGTGGTGCAAGGCCTTTATCCATTTCTCATCCACTAATGCTAGCTGTTCGAACCTCTGAGAGGCCCATTCCTGCTCAGGAAATTCTACCTCTGCTAGTACCCGCATTGACTGTATCTCTATTTCCACTGGTAACACTACCTTCATCCCGTAAACCAAAGCATAGGGTGTGGCTATCGTTGTCGTTCTCACCGAAGTTCTATACCCCCCACAGGGCATACGGCAGTTTGTCAGCCCAATTTTTATAACTTTCTGTCATCTTAGCTAATATTTTTCTTATGGTTTTATTGGCCGCCTCCACTACCCCATTAGCCTGTGGCCTGTAAGGTGATGACTTGTGATGCCCTATCCCGTACTTCTACAACATCGCATTTGTTTCTCTCTGAAATTGGACTCCATTGTCCGTCACTATGTGATATGGCATCCCGTATCGACATACTATGTTACGGGCTATGAACATGGCTATCTACTTCGCCATAATATTACGGGATGACTCGACTTCCACCCATTTCGAAAAATAGTCTACTGCCACTACTATGAAGCGATGTCCATTTGATGCGTGTGGCCTGATTTCTCCAATCATGTCAATACCCCATACTGAGAAAGGCCATGGTTCTGAAAATCCGTGCAATTCCTTGTAACAATATATACCCCATTCAGTGACGAAGGCGGTCTTATGTTTGTCTTCTTCGGTCATGAGGAGTTGATTATATAATGAGAATCCATCCGCGAAGGAGTACATAGCAGATAAAGCCGCGCTATTAATCAACACGTCTATATGGGGTAGTGTTAGGTTCTCTTACCACTTATATCACCAAATTAACACTTGATAGACAAGTGATGTAAGTTGGTGGGACCCACTTTAATTCAAAATTCAAGTGGCTTGCTCAAGAAACTTCGGGCTCGGGTTCGCTTAATCCGATTAAATGAATTTTCCATCGCGATGTAATTAAATCCAATTTAATCAAATAATAATGTCTAGCAAAATTATTACGAAAGTCGCTCGCGAATTAATTCTAAATTAATTCGTTTGCCCGAATTAAAATCCAATTTTAATTCGCGTCGAAATCTAATTTCATTTAATATATCGAATATATTATTTAATCGATTAATTCCAAATTAATCGTTCTCTCTCTTTTTTATCGAATTTTATCCCAGATAAATTCTTGCCGTAATTAATCCAAGATTAATTTTCTCACTCTCATAATTAATCCCAGATTAATTTTGTTCGAGTCAAACGTCATCGGTGAATCTTCGGGAAGCGACCCATGAGATCTCTCGATATGTTGGCAGTTAATCTGGTCGTCGGACAATCTGAATACGTGCGTACCCGGTACCACATTTTTACCGATTGACAAGACATGGTTGGCTTCTAGCAAAGTACCGTGCCTATCCAATTCTCGAGAAATATTTTTTTAAGGAATATATAATCTTTGTCAGGCGTAGCATACGTAGTATTGTGTATTACGATCCAGTATCGAATGTCACATGCTAGGCCTGTGGCTGGAATTGTGTCTGCTCCGTACGAAGCATCTATCGGATCTCTGGTAACTAGTCTCTAAAATCGGATAATCATGACCTAGTCATATTATCCCAATGACTGCAGTACTTAAGAGTACTAGTTCCGTATCCTACGTCATCATCATCTCCATATGACTGAAGTGATACTTTCATCTTGACATTACACCCAATACACTACGATTCTCAGTATACCCAGAACAGGCGTACACAGAACCTGTTAAAGCCCCGGACGACCAAAACCAAAGTATACTGATTATCGCAAGTATTAGCGGTGCAAGTCTCAGGTTAAGGCCAAATACACCTACCCTGATTCGGATTCCCATAGACACATAGTCATACTACCAATGGGATTCCGAGGGATCTATCCAGAGCGAAGTTGTTTTCGTACCATCGGTGAACAGAACCTCCTATTACACTTGCATGAGTATCCAATACCAAAATATATGAGAACTATGATGTTAGGCTTCTATAACACGCACAAGTGTAATACTAGCCTATTCCGCATTATCGATGTTCAGTCTCGATAATACTACGACTAGGGATATTTAATGATTAAACCTTACGTGGATTAATACTGTCTCATATCTTATTAATCTGGTACTAATCATATGGACTTTTATCATTTATATATCCCGGTAATCCAATTACAAATGATAAAAGAGCAATTTCTTTGTCACATAGTAAATTTGTACAACCACACCATGTTCTGTATGAATAGTGATGCTATGAGTCATAATTGTCCAACAATCTCCCACTTGGCCTATAGCCAATCACTCAAGTGTCCTACACCTGAACTATGTACGGGTCGCTCAAACTTCTGCTGAGAAACAGCTTTCGTCAGCGGATTTGCAATGTTATCATTTGATGCGTTTTATTCGATCATCACATCGCCACGATGTATGATCTGACGAATCAGATGAAATAGTCGAAGTATATACTTGGATCGTTGATGAGACCGCAGTTCCTTAGCCTGTGCTGTAGCCCAGCTCAGCTGCTAATAGAACTACACCTAATCCAATTATGATTATATAGATCCAAAATGCTTCTTTTGTTGCCTCAACTGCAGCAATGTTCCGCTTTTGTTATTTATTCGGCAACAGTATCTTGCTTGGAAGATTTCCATCTCACCGTTCCATTATTCAAACTAAATATGTACCCTTATTGCGACATAAAGTCATCTTTGTCGGTTTGGAAACTTGCATCGGTGAACCTAGTCACCTCAAGTTCTCCTTCTCCATAGCTTAAGAAAGCATCCTTAGTTCGTCTAAGATACTTAAGGATGTTCTTAATATCAATCCAGTGACCATCACCTGGATCGGCCTGGTTGTGACTCCAAATGCTCAAAGCATATGAGACACCAGGTCGCGTACATGTCTTTCAATGTACGAGTTCTCGGAGAGTGCCAACAACTTTTAGATCTATCCTAGTAGATCTTTATTCCTAGAATAAAGGTTGCATCTCCCAAGTATTCCATGGAGAATTTTAATGAAAGTCAAGCTTTCACCAATTATACTATGGGAATGTTATTGCTAAGAAGCAATACATCATCACCTTATAGGACATTCATTGTCAATGCACTCCCACTAACCCTCTTATATACAAAAGAATCATCTTCGTTTTGAATGAAACCATATACCATTATGATCTCATCAAAATATTGGTTCCAAGAATATAATGTTTGCTTCAATCCATAAATAGATCGATTTAACTTGCAAACCTTGTTTGCATGTTTCGGCATGACAAAACCGTCAGGATGTTGTAAACATCCTCCAAAACGTTTCAGTTAAGGAAGGTGATTTTGACGTTCAGCTGCCATATTTCATAAATGAAATATGCAGCACTCGCAAGCATTATCTGAATGGATTTAATCATGGCAACGGGTAAAAGGTGTCGTCGTAATCGATATCATGTTGATGATGATACCTTTTCGCTACAAACCTAGCTTTGTACGTTTGTATGTTGCCATACACGTCAGTCTTCACCATGAAGACCCATTTGCTACCAATAGACACGATGCCTTCTGGTATATCAACCAGTGTCCAAACATGGTTGGTATACATAGAATCCATTTCGGACTTCATGGCACTTTGCCATATAGTGGAGTCGATACCTTGTATCACTTTCTCATACGTAGCCAGTTCACTTTCCTCAATAAGATTGATATCTACATGAGGTGAGATCATTAACCCATACCTCCTAGGTTATTTTCTGATTCTCTCCGACCTACGCGGTTCTTGTGTATTCGAAGATTATTGGTACAGTTTCATCCCTGATGAACTGTTGGTGTTCCGTGAGGACTCGGTGTCTGGAACAGTATTACTCCAATTTTCATCGAGTTCTACTTTCCTCCCACTTACCACTGCATTTAGGTATTCCTCTTAGGAAAACTGCATGGAGAGCAACAATTACATTGTTCTCTTGTGAGTTGTATAAGTACTATACTTTGGTTTCCCTAGGATAACCTACAAATACACACTTATCCGATCTGGGTTTTAGTTTGGTACCATCCAAACGTTTAACGTATGCCCAGCATCCCCAAATCTTCAGGAATGAGAAACCCGATTTCTTTCCTATTCATATCTAATATGAAGTTTGTCTAACAGATTTCCATGGAACCTTATTCAAAATAAGTATTGTATTGTTCAATGCGTATCCCTATAAGGAAATTGGTAGCTCAGAGCGACTCATCCTTAACCTTACCATGTCCAACAAAGTTCGGTTTCACTGTTCGGACACACCTTCAAATTGAGGTGTCCCGGGAAGAGTCCACTGTGAAAGAATATCATACTCTTTCAAGTAATCTTGAAACTCATATGTTTAAGTATTTTACACTATGGTCCAACCATAATGTTTTTAATACTCTTACCGGTCTGTTTTCTTACTTCGTATCGAAACCCTTTGAATTACTCAAAAGTTTCTTACTTGTGTTTTATAAGATACACATAACCGTAACGCGATGCCACATCCATAAAGGTTACGAAGTATTTATATCCACCTCTAATCTAGTTAGACATGGGCCCACTTATGTCACTATGAACGAGGGCTAACAGATCGGTGGCACTTGCACTTTTACCAAGTAAAAGGTGTTTTAGGCACTTTGCCTAATAAACTAGATTCGTAGACATCATTTGAATTAGAATCAAATCCGTCCTAGTATCCATTCTTCGAAAGTATGGATATACGAGTCTTGTTTAATGTGTCCCAGACAATAATGCCACTTTTATGTCTCAACAGATTTATACAGTTTGAGCTTTTGTTTGTCATATTATATGTTTGAGATTTGTTTATATTCATAAAATATAAGTACTGTTATTCACATCTAATGTGTATGTCTCAATATCATCTTTATAAACAAAACACCCGGTGTTCTGGAACATAAAGGTGTACCCGCAACGGGTTAAACTAGATACAGAGATAACGTTCCTAGTCAAACTAAGTACATTATAACAGTTTCCTAATTTAAGTACATGCCCAAAGGGCAATTCCAAAACTTAGGTTTCTACGGCCAAAACAACGACTCATGTCCTGTTTCTGACTCATAAGTCGATCTCATCTGAAGTCAGTATCCTGTTCATCAGCAGATCCCACATATCAGTACATATGTATATTCCACATCCAGTATCAAAAATTCAATTTTTAAACAAGTAGTGGTCATGTTTATAACAAACATTCTTGAAGTCGGAGCCTTTCCCGCCTTCACTTCCTTCATGTATGCTTTGTCCATAAGGTAGTCACGCATCCAGTGACCCCGTTTGCCACAGTTTAGGCAGACATCTTGGGATATGTCTTTTGTCTTCCCAGAAGACTGTGACGATTTTGCCTTTGCCCCTTTTCACATCCTTAGAAGTCTTCGGCCAAGCCTAGACCTTCTGGGATGTTTAAGTAAGATATGTCTTGCGCTTCTTGCCCTTTTGCAAGCTCTGGCTGTGTCTCCTTGAGCATAGCCATTAACTCTCCAAGAGTTTTCTTTTGCAATCAGTACTTCTAAGATCTAAGAATAGATCTATGAAGATCATTCAATTTCAATATCATACTATAAGGATCTAATCCTTAGTTCTGACGAATAAATTAAGGAGTCTTTACGGCAAGCATAAAGGATTGAGCACTAAAGTTTTCATCACGATGAGTCTTCCAAAGCTCATGCTCTACTATTTGCTCAACTCTGGGCTTAGGCCCGAGAGGTCGCTCTATCAAATAGATTAACTTCTCAACTCTTAGGACTATCCTGAGATTCATTTCCCAATATAAAAAATTAAAAGCCGCTTAAAGACATTTTCACCTAGGATTATGTTCTTTAACGCTAATCTTTCAGGTTATAATGATTGCTATAGTCCAACTATCGAATCAACGATTTCGGGTACAAGCTAATGTAATGATTACTATAGTCTAACTATATAATTAACTACAATTTGATTAATTAAATTCAAATATATTGATTACTATAATCCAATTATATAATCAACTATAAATGAAGTAGTTTGAATACATTCCAACTGTTTAATTAAAATAACAATTGAATATTAGTCGAACTAATATATTCAAAAATGATTAATGACGAAAAATGAAATGAACTCGTATTGGCAAGTATCTAAACGAAATTGCAAATTTAATACTTGCCTCCCACTATTTTTCGGCAAGCCTCTAACCATCTGTGGAGTACTCGGGATCCCGAGTACTTAATTTCCTAGTGGGCTGGGATCTCGTTAAATAACACACAACCTTGACTTTGGCCAACAAGTTGTGTGATATTTAACTAGGTAGATCTCTAAGATCAATTGGATCTCATCCAATTGCTAGATCCGGTAGGTGGATCTCCAAGTCCGAAACATATATCCAATATATGCCAATATATCCAATATATTATCTAACCTTTTTCCTCTGAATCAACTAAGCCTTGGCTTTGGCTCAACAAGCTTAATGAAACCAGTTAAGCGTGACCCATTGACAGTGGGAAAGCTTCGTAATCGAGGCCGATGAACAAGAAGTGACCTTGACTTTGGCCAACAAATCACAACTTGCCCAAGGCGTACGATATGGAAGAAAGCTTTCATGATTCAATGCCAATCTTGGATCTTGAGAGAGAATCACTCAATGGAAGGAAAAACGCTTAATATAAAATGAGGGTTTTTGTCACGATTTGGCAACCAATTTATTATCTTTGATTAGGTCTCATCATACACTCTTAAGCATGGCATGCATTCTAAAAGAATAATAAGAAGCGAAATAAAATAATAATGATGTGCGGATGGATATATAACAAATTGTTCCTAGAACAAATCTATCCATTTCCTCTCTCCCGCTAGCATTATTCATACTTCTACCCAATTACATAATACTTCTAAAGAAACCTCATTTACATTGAGGGGAATTGGTGAGAAGAGAATTACAAAGAGTCAAGAGATAAAGGCTGGACACGCAGGTCCAATTAAATAAATTCTAAATTTATTACAATAATTTCAAAAATTACCCTCACCCATCTAATATCCATCTCATATACATTATTTATACAATACATCCATGTATTCACACAAAACATGTTATTCAATCAATCTAATCCAATTAATTAATCTTTGAATTAAATGATCATCCAATGTTCAAACAACGATTTGATTTGCACGAGTCCAACTCGTTTAAGAATAAATATTCAAAGTAAGTATTCTTGAATTATATCGAACTACAATTTTAAATCCAATTTAAATTATATTCAATATTAATTCATATTTAATTCCAAATTAAATAATTACACTTAATAATGTGCCTTTTCGACTTAGATTCTGAATCTAATCTTAATGGGTCTCAAAGGCCCAATTAACATCCAAGAGCAATTTAATTAAAGTCCAATGGGCTTTTAATTAATTCATAAGGCATGGGCTTTGGCCAATATGGTTCAAACCCAAATGCCAAGGCCCAATAAAGGAATCACCCTATTTGCCATAAAATTAATTTCGGCCCATTAGGCCCAATTAAATATTTAAAGGCCCATTTATTATATTTGGACTTTACGGAATGGTTTTAGGCCCAATTTGGATCCAATCCAATTGTCCTAAACCAACTTGGCCCAACCAAGCCCATTAAGCCCAAATACAATAATTTTAGCCCAATTCCAAATTGAAGACTAATTTATTAAATTACAATATTCCAAATATCACAATTTTTAATTAAAGTGTATAGCCATAATTAATTAGTTAAATTAACATTTCCAAAACACCAATTTAATTAATTAATCATGCTTTATTATGTTCAATTCATGTCCAACACAATTGAAGCAAAATCAACTCATAACATGCTTCCAAACTCACAGCATTCATGGCATTTTTATATCCAATTTTGATTTCAATCCAATTAAATCACAAATCAATATGCTCATGCATTTAAACACATCCAATGGTCTAAAAATCAAAAAACACCATGAGCTTCTAAGGTCCATATGATTCGGCCATGACATATAATTTGGGGAAAATTAATCTAATCAATTTTCTCAAAATTAAGCATGCATAACTCTAAGTTATCACAATCTAAGCATAACCAAACATTCAATTTGAAGAAATCATGCTCAAATCACAAAATCCCCAAAATAAAGTCTATGAACCCTAAAATATTTCATGCTTAAAATTGGCTCTAATACCATTATTAGGTTCTCCTAGAACATGCCAAGGATCTATTAAGCATAAACATTTGTGAATAATCTAAGTAAGATTGCGGAAAATATACTTACTTTGATCGGCTATAGGATATAGAGATAACAAAAATTTCCAACTTTTGTGTAGTGCTCCAAGCTCTCCTTTGTATGAATGGTTTAGCTCCAAGCTTGATCTTTGATTTCCAAACTCAAGGGGATAGTTTCCCTAACACCTTAGAATGACTCCTCTTTGTGCTAGCAAGGTTTTATTTTGAAGCAAAATCAATGGAGAAGAACTATGAAGTTCTCGGCCAAGGGAGAAAGAGAGAGAGGATTTTGTGTTTTGGTAATTTTGGTTTCTAAAACCATTACCACACTTACAAAAGTCAAACTCTATTTTGGTATATCAATTACCAAAAAACAAAAGCAAAATGTTGGAGAAAAATGGCAATTAATGCCTCCAACCACTTCCATCACCAATTTGACACTTGATAGACAAGTGATGTAAGTTGGTGGGACCCACTTTAATTCAAAATTCAAGTGGCTTGCTCAAGACCCTTCGGGCTCGAGTTCGCTTAATCCGATTAAATGAATTTTTCGTCGCAACGTAATTAAATACCAATTTAATCAAATAATAATGCCTAGCAAAATTATTACGAAAGTCGCTCGTGAATTAATTCCAAATTAATTCGTTTGCTCGAATTAAAATCCAATTTTAATTCCGCGTCGAAATCTAATTTCATTTAACATATCGAATATATTATTTAATCAATTAATTCCAAATTAATCGTTCTCTCTCTTTTTATCGAATTTTATCCCAGATAAATTCTTGCCGTAATTAATCCAAGATTAATTTTCTCACTCTCATAATTAATCACAGATTAATTCTGTTCGAGTCAAACGTCATCGGTGAATCTTCAGGAAGTGACCCATGAGATCCCTGGATATGTTGGCAGTAAATCCGGTCGTCGGACTATTTGAATATGTGCGTACCCGGTACCATGTTTATACCAATTTACAAGACATTGTTGGCTTCTAGCAAAGCACCGTGCCTACCCAATTCTCCAAAAATATTCTTTAAGGAATATATAAATTTTTTCAGGCGTAGCATATGTAGTATTGCGTATTATGATCCAGTATCGAATGTCACATGCTAGGCCTGGGGCTGGAATTTTGTCTGCCTCGCACGAAGCATATATCGGATCTCTGGTAACTAGTCTTTAAAATCGGATAATCATGACCTAGTCATATTATCCCGATGACTGTAATACTTAAGAGTAATAGTTCCATATCCTATGTGATCATCATCTCCATATGACTGAAGTGATACTTCCATCTTGCATCACACCCAATACACTACGATTCTCAGTATACCCAGAAGAGGCGTACATAGAACCTGTTAAAGCCCCGGATGACCAAAACCAAAGTATACTGATTGTCGCAAGTATTAGCGGTGCAAGTCTCAGGTTAATACCAAATACACCTACCCTGATTCAGATTCCCATAGACACATAGTCATACTACCAATGGGATTCCGAGGGGTCTATCCAGAGCGAAGCTGTTTCCATACCATCGGTGAACAGAACCTCTTATTACACTTGCATGAGTATCCAATACCCAAATATATGAGAACTATGTTGTTAGGCTTCCATAACACGCACAAGTGTAATACTAGCCTATTCCGCATTATCGATGTCCAGTCTCGTTAATACTATGACTATGGATATTTAATGATTAAACCTTACGTGGATTAATATTGTCTCATATCTTATTAATCTGGTACTAATCATATGGACTTTTATCATTTATATATCCCGGTAATCCAATTACAAATGATAAAAGAGCAATTTCTTTGTCACATAGTTAATTTGTACAACAACACCATGTTTTGTACAAATAGTGATGCTATGGGTCATAATTGTCCAACAGGTAGGGGAAAATCATCTTTTGGTAAAGCTTTGTTGAGGTCCCTATAATCCATGCACATTCTGACCTTTCCATCATTCTTCGGTACCGACACAATATTGGCTAACCACTCGGGGTACTTCACCACCTCTAAGAACCCCACATCTATATGCTTCTTGACTTCTTCCCTAACCTTTTCATCCCATTCTGGCCTCATTCTCTGGAGCTTCTGTTTTACTGGTCTCATGTTCAGATAAGTTGGTATCGTGTGCTGGGCAATACCTTTGTCCACTCCTAACATGTCTTCATAGGACCAAGCAAATACTTTTGCATAATTTATTAATATTCTCTCTAATTCTTTCCACTCATCAGAGGTAACCTCGCTTGCAATTAAAATTTCCTTGGGGTTTTCACATGTACCAAGATTAAATGCATTTGCCTTTGTTGAATCAATGTCAAATATGCTCATGTTATGCATGTTATGATACGGACTAACAGGAAAAGACTCGAACAAGTAAGCAAAATCAATGTCTTTATTATTAATAAATGCAGGATTACAATCAAATAAGTCAGGAAAATAAACATTTTTGTCATCTTTAGCCTTGTCTTCTTTCGTCTTCTTGCTTTCTTCGAGCGTCAGATTCTCCAACTGCAATAGTTCTTCTTCCCATTTATCTTCCTCTTTTGCAACTTCCTCTGTCTGTGGTTCTTTGCCCACCATATCTTTGAAGATCTCGAATCCCGGCACTATGATCCCATTGACTTCTACGGGCTCAGGTTCTCCTTGATATCTTGTGGCTTTCACAAAGTATTCCATCAGCTTCATCCATTTTGTCTTCGGCTCATTCCCATCGGGTTCATACCCCAATCCTCTCTTAGTGGCCTGTCCTTTGAAATCTGGCAGTGCTCTTATTCCCTAGCCTCTAGCACTCAAACATGTACCTGGCTCATATTTCATTCTCTCCATGATTCTAGCCACTTTAGGGTCCACCCATTCTTTGAAGTTTGCCGCAACTTGAAACCTTGTGAGAGGCTGTATGTCTAAAGCAGCCACAACATTATCTACTTCAACCCGGATGGTGACGACTTCCCCTCCATGCGGGAACTTAATAACCTGGTGTAAAGTGGATGGCACGCCCCCAAGTTTGTGAAACCATGGCCTCCCTAATAACAGAGCAAATGTAGCTGGGATATCAAGCACTGTGAATTCAACCTCATCTTCTATCGGGCCCACTTTGACCACTGTGATGAAAGTACCTTCGACTTCTCATTTACTATCATCATACGCTTTGATAGTCATGCTGGAGGGGCTTAAATCTGTTGTCCGCATACCTAACCTTGACAAAATCTTCAAAGGGCACACATTGATAGATGAGCCATCATCCACCATCACACAATATGTCTTCTTGCCTCTTATTTCCGCTTTTATGAATATCAGCTTGTTGTGATTCCTCCCCTCCATCGGGAGTTCTTCTTCAGAGAATGTTATCATCTGCCTACCCTTTTTCTGTACCGACCCTATGAATATTGTCAGGTTGGCATCTTTAGGTATCATTATCTTGCTCAAAGATTCTATCATGGCACGAATGTGCTCTTGAGAGGCGCATAATAACTCCCATTTACTCACTTGTGCCCGTGTCTTCTTCAATTGACGCAACACAGTATCCTCATCGGTGTTATCCATGCTCTCCATCACCTCTCGGCCTTCTGTTAGCATTTCTTTACCTTTCTCCGATACATCACTGTAAAAACATCCACTGCGAGTCATCATTTTTACCTCCTCTTCATCACTGCTCGAGACGTTTTCCCAGAAATCTTTCCCCTGCTTTGTTTCATCTTCACTGCTGCTATCTCATATCCCCATACAAGAGGCTTGGTGGTTGAGAGTTTGGAGGACAAAGTTTTCGGGCAGGCCGGAGTTGATCATGTAGGTGGGTGGTGGAACAGAGTGGTAGTTGGGTAGAAGGTTTCTGTGTGTGTTGGGTTGTTCTTTTTCCGGGTCGGGTATCTTGTGGGTGTCAATGAGGTCTTGGATCTCATGCCTGAGGCGGCTGTAGTTGTCAGTTTGTGGCTTTTTTAGTATAGATTTAGGTTGAGGTGAGGGGCACATGGTTTGGAAGTGGTGTAGGTTCTAAAGGTTTTAGGAGTCCTTATCTCTTCATCTTTTCAAACAACTTTGACAAAGGTCTACCAAAATTGGATAATTGCATGTTTCTGATGGCGGCGACCTCAGCAAGAGCGAGCTTGGTCCATGAAGGCCCCCCAATGGTCTTTCTATTTTGGCCGTAAAACTTTCTGTTCTCGGCTTCCTCTTCATTGATATCCATGACAGTTTCTCTTAACTGTCGAAAGTCACTAATCATTGAGGTCATCCTCCCCAGCTTGTTATAAATAGAGGACTTGGTGCCCTTAATGATCATCTTAATCTGGTCATTCTCCGAGGGCCGTGTCTGCATCTTCAAGAGCTGGCTTCTCCAGTGATCCACATAATCTTTGAAGCTCTCTTCTAACTTATGTTTGGTGTTTTCTAGGTCACGGAGCGACAAGTCTATCTCCAGGTCCGTGACTGTAGGACACAGAAATTGGCGACGCTGTTCTAGGCTCGCGGCCTAGTTGGGAGTACGAAATAACATGGAGTCGCCACCTGGTGTGAACCAGGACAAAGATTTAAGGCCGCACTCACCCCTCGCAAGGGAAGACCTCAAACCGTTGGGTTCGGAATGGTTCCTTACTTATGCCACTTGTAATGATGTGATTTGTGCAATAAACTAACCGAATCTACGCAACATGCTCAAGAATAACCTATATCTAGTTCATGTTCATAAAGATAAATCTTATGTCTAAGTTTGCATGCTCGAAAAGTAAATCATCATAACACACGACAACACACGTCAATCTCATGAACATACTTCAATTATATAATGCGGAAAACAAATAACCTAATCATAATGCAAATCCCAAACGAAAAATAAATAATTAATCATGCTTAAAAATAAATAACTAAATCATGCTTAAAAAAGAAAATAAATAACATACTAGACTAAATCATGCTCGAATACAAGGTTGGATGAAACGAAATACGTATCTCTTAAGTGGTGCATGGCGTTTTATCCCGAGTACAAACCGCACTACCGTCCATTCGGATTCGGCTACGGAATTTACGTCCGGGTTTCCATCCGATATATCACAAAAGAAAACACGTATTCTGCTCATCCGGAATTCACATCATGCCTCAACAAACGACTCTCATGCGATATCAAATATTAAAATAAATAAAGAAACGAAAGATAATAAGTAAAAGGGTGCCCTCAGGTCTAACCTCTTTTGTCGTCTCTCGAAAGCGCGTTACACGGCCGTCGGAAGGGTTGATATTCCGCAACTTTCCTGGTTCACTAATCCAACGTTTTTCCTCGCTGTTTCGGCTGTTGTTTTCACTCCGTTTCATTGCGGTTTCTGGTCACAATTTAGGCTTACTGTTTTGCGGTAATGCGGGACTGTTTTGGCCTACGGTTTATGGTTTTATGGGGCATTTTTTGGTACAGTTTTGCGGGTTTTACTGGGCAGTTTCAGGCAGTTTTTGGATGAATTCGGGGAGTGTTTTGGGCAGTTTGTGGAGAGTTTATTTGCGGCAAAACAGGGCAGTTTTGGGGGCTGTATGCGTGAGTGGGGTTTTGTAGTGTGATGGGCGTGAAGGAGCTGTTTGTAGGGTGTCTTGATTGCGTGAATTGGGTGGGCTGTGAAGGTGTTGATTAGGCGTGAATTGAAGGCTAGTCAGAGGGCTTATTCATGCGTTGATTTAGAGGGGGATTTGAGGACGTGTAAGAGTGGCTAGGGGACGTGTTGAGTGGCTATAGCATGAGGGATGAGTGGGCAGGTGGCTAGATGCGTGAGTGGGGTTTTGCAGTGTGATGGGCTGTGAGTGTTAACGTGTGAGGTTGGCTTCGTGGGTTTTCAGGGCTGTCGGTTCACTCGGTGGAGGGCTATTGTGTTCGTGTGAGTTGGTTGCCAAGATTAGGGTTTTGGTTTGGACGTGAGTCAGTAGGCGTGTTAATCACTGGACCATGTGCGTGGGTTCATGCGTCCCATGTGGCTGCGTTGAAGGCTTGAGCTTGCTGGTCAGCGTAGGTTTGTTTGGTGAGAGAGGGTTTTTTCGTGGTGTGTGTGGTATGAGTTTGGTGGCAGTTTGTGTTTAGAGGGGCTGCTGCATCAAGGGTTTATTGTTTGTTTGTTGGTTTCGGCTGAGTGGGGACGTGAGTGAGTGGCTGGCGAGAGGGAGAGTGGTCTGAAGGGTGAGTGTTTGTTTGTGAGGAGAAGGGTTGGCGTGAAGATGGAAGAGAGGAGATAAGTCCTTTTTTTCGTGAGTGGGGAAGACCAGCCAAGGCAGTTAGGGTTTGTTGGATGCTTATATAGTGAGGCGGTAGGGTTAGGGTTTCTGCATTGTTTATTTGAAAGGAAAGAAATCAATTAATTTATGTGTGTGTTTAATTTTAATTATTTAAGGCAAGAAATTATTCAAATTAGGTGAGTGATTTATTTAATTTTGAAATTTAATTTAATTAGATTTAGTTTAATTTAATTTGTGAATTTAATTTAATTGGTTATAATTGGATTAGGTTTTAATTTGATTTAGTTTAAATGGATTTTAATTTGTGTTTTAAATATTTTTTAATTATTTTTTGATTGGGCTTGGTGTGTTTTAAAATAGAGGTCCAACAAGCGAACCCGAAGCGAAACAAGCGAGTTAAATCCATCAAAAATACCAATTTTCTAACTTTACCCTTCCAACGTCCGTTTCCCGCGGCTTTCACAACTAAAGAGGTAGTGTCTCCATACTAGACTCATCATCGGGACTTATATGCAAAAATGCAGTGCCTACAGTGACATATTGGTTCAGAAAGGCCTCTGCTAATGCCCTCCAGTCATCCATGACCTTTTCTCTCCAGGCCATGATATCATACTACGGGCGCCCCTTCCAGTGACATCTCAAACATCTTCTGCACCTGGCGCTTCGACAAACCCACTGAACTCATCACTGAAACATATTGCCGGAGACGGACCCTAGGATCTCCATTTCTGTTGAACTTGGCCATGTCAGGCATCTTAAACTGAGGAGGCAGCTGTTCTTCGAAAGTCATCGCATCATAGTCTAACAGATCTTAATGTTTTCCTTTCATCTTGCGGGTAACTGACTTTACTTGTTCTCTGAGTTTCTTTAACTCTACTTGAGGCCCATTTATCCTTCCCGCGACATACTCGGCCATGTCATCATCAAAAGCATGGATTTCTTCGCTCACCCTATTCGGGGGCTCCTCACGCCTTCCATCCTCGTTGTTTTCTATTCCCACTTTGCGGGGTACTTTCAGATTGTCCATAGCATTGGTCAAAGCTTATAGTTGCTCGGTAATTTTGGTCATGTTGGCCTCCAATTGATCCATGCGGGAACCTTCACTGTCTGACGCACTCATGCTTGCTAACTTCTTCTTGACAAGTCTTCCTTCTTCTCTAACCCAACGTATATCTATGATGGCTGTTAAGATAAGGGGTTAGCATGATGCGTGTATGCATGAGATGCATGAGATGCATGTGGTTTTCAAAACAACATATATCATTCCGACCTTATTCCTCCTATACTCGTGGTAAGTCCATTTCTGTCCTAGGTATGGCTCATTTTTTGCACCAATGTGGGGTACACAAAATAATTCTATCCTACGCTACATGGGTGAACCTTGGCTACCTCAGTCCATTTTCATCGGTAAAAGACAAAGACCGTCCATTTACAATATTGACTAAGCCTATTATGGGGATCGTACCATTGTCTAGAAATGACCAATTGGGCCCTCAGTAATCACGATTGGCGGGGATGGACTTGGAGATATCCAAAAGTATACAAATATGCCATAACAATGAGTACCATTCCTGGATGAAAGCCAGTGCGAATATCGGACTCATGCATCTGACATATTCGGATCATGTTTGGACCTTCTAAGCCCATAAAAGTTTTCATACAAGTTGGCCCGTTATCATTTTAAAAAATTCAATCAGATTATCGTGAGGTGTAAACTTGTCATAGTTAAAAGGCCCAACAGGTTTACACTTTTGCGATAAGGTGGCTAAATAATTTCAAATGATAGGGGGCCCAAACACAAGGTGGTCCATCATTATTTTGTAAACTTTTCGCCCAATCATCATAAGATACAAACTCGTCCCAGTTTAAGTGGGCCAACAAGTTTGTATCCTATGACGAGAGGTCCAAATGGATCCAAATGATAATAGGTCCAAACACAAGCATGGGGGTAGCTTCTATAGGACACGTAACTATGGTTCATATGTGGGCTTACAAGGGTATGGATATAGGCTCTCATCGACGAAGGGTCGCTCACAATTAGGTCTCTCCAGTCAAGGGTTCGAGCGACCAAGTGAGTGCGCCTTTTTTATACCTTAGGGGTATGTGCCAACGATTGATGGTTATCATCACATAACGATTTGCCACCTTGAGTGAAAGTGATTTCACGATACATGACGCCAGTGGGGTAAGAAGGGTATGCAAAATATATGAGACTTGGTTAACCAAAGCCAAAGTAACGGACACTACAAGGCATTGTTTCGGACCGATTCTCTATCCCCAGTGGAGTCACCATCTGTAGGAGCAAAGCGAGATTTACTGTTATGCCTATGATGCTTGGCGACCACGACACTGTTAGGCTCGCAACTCGTAGAGAGTATGGAGTAGCCCGCGGGGGACTAAACCGGAGAATAAAGGAGTCGCCACCCAATGTGCGCTGGGAAAGATTTAAGGCCGCACTCACCCCTCGCAAGGGAAGACCTCAAACCATTGGGTTCAGAATGGTCCCTTACTTATGCCAGTATAATGGACGGGTTCACACAATTATATAGCCAAGTCTTATGCAGTTCATGCAAGATATTTCAAATAAACACAAATTTGCACACCCATAAACATTAATAGAAATAATAAAAGCATATTAAATTAAGAAGTACGAGATGCGATAACGAAAATTATAATAAACAATCCAAATGCGTGAAAAGCGTCAATAAATAAATAGTAGACAAAAGGGAGGTTAATCACGCATATATAAGTATTTTCCGAGTGGCACGTGGAGTCGTATCCCAAGTACAAACAACACTACCGTCCATTCGGATTCGGCTACGGAATTTACGTCTGGCTTTCCATCTGATATACCACATGGGATAATAACACACATAATCATCAATGCAATGTAAATGGACAAAAAAATAGACATGAACAAAAATAAACAAAATAAGGGCGAAATAATAAAATGACAGTAAATAGACAAGAAAATAAAAAAATAAATGCGAAATAATAACAATAAAATGTGACTAAATAAAAAAGATAAATCATGAAATGCCAAAGAGAGAAAAATGTGACCATAAATTTGGCCATCTTTGATGTAAGACTTCGCATACCCGGCTGGACGTATTTCACGTCCAGCCAGGCATGCAGCGTTCGGAACTATAAAAATAAATATAGTAAGGGTGCCCTCAGGTCTTACCTTTTAACTTGCTTTCTCGGAAGTGCGTTAGGCCATCGCCGGAAGGATCAAAGCATGTTCACAGTTTGCTGTTTCGGACTGCTGGTTCATTGTTTGCTGTTTGCTATTTCTGGCTGTTGTTTCGCTATTTCTAGCTGTTGTTTCTAGTTGTTTTTTTTTGCTGTTTTTTGGTCATTTTTGGCTGCTGTTTTGGTTGTTTTTGCTGCTATTTTTGGTTGTTTTTGGCTGCTATTTTGGTTATTTTTGGCTACTATTTTTGGTTGTTTTTTGGCTGCTGTTTTTCTGTTTTGGTTTCAGAGTTTTTCTTTGCTATTTTTCTGGTTGTTTTTTCGGTTGTTTGGTGGTTGTTTCTCGGTTGTTTGGTTGTGTTTTGGTCTCGATTTTTGGTGATTGTTTCTCGGTTTTTTCTTGGTTTTCTACTGGTTATTTCTGGTTTTTTTTTCGGTGGTGGAGGTGTTGTTTTTTGGGGCTATTTTTGGTTCGGTTTTCTTGTTGTTTTCTTCTGATTTTCTCGGTGATTGGCTGGTTATGTTTTGGTTGTTTCTGGCAGGTTGGCTTCTGTTATTTTTTGGTGATTAGCTTCTTCTTGTTGTTTTGGTTTTCTGGTTTCTTTAGTGTTGTCTTTCTTTTGGTGGTTTTGGCTTTGTGTTTTTTTGTTTGTTATCGATCAAAGAACAAAGAAAAGTCTCTAGGGTTTTTCCAAGCCTCCCTTTATGTCAAGATTTGGTCACTTTTTATAATGTCTTGAAGGGATCTCCAAATAGGGAATATATTCTTAAATTATTTTGGGAATAAAATCTCTTAAACTTGGTGATGAGAATATCCCAAATCTTGTAAATTGGATGGGATCCCAAAATTTTATTAAATTGGAAAATTTTGATGAGGGGATTTTGGCATGTGAATTGCATGGGATTTAGGCGTATGGCGTGGGCTTGCATGGGCCGGTTGGGGCTAAGACTATGAGGTTTGAAACAGAAACTGACTGAGCGAATCCGAGGCTGGCTAGTGAGTAATTTTGGAGGTTTTTTTTCCTTCCGGCATTCGTTTATAGCAACTTTCGCAACTTTTCAGGTAGTGCCTCCATACGAGGCTCATCATTGGGCTTATGCAAAAATGCAGTGTCTACAGGGAGTCACTGGCCTAAAGCTTGCTACATGGATTAAAGATGTTACAAAAAAAAAATCACATACCTCACTTTGCGCATATTGTAGTAGACAGAATAATTTTAGATAGTCAGGTTGGTTTGACCCATTAACTACTGAGAATTGAGACAAACTCACCAAGTTAATAACTTAGAATCGAAGCTGTTTGCAGAGCTATTCACACACACACTTAGAGTCTGATTTAGATACTTTGTTCAAAGGAAATGATTTTAGTTGTAGTTTGTATTTTGAAGATTCCTTTAACGGTGTTGCTAGACATTCTCTGAGGACATTGTATATATAACTATTATTTTATTTTATTTTATTTCTTTTTCATTTGTTTCTTTTGTCTTTTTTCTTTTATGTGCATTTCATTTATGTTTGTGGGTATCGTCACTGTAAGCCCTCACGAGACTATAACTCGTCCAATAGGGACACCTATGGGTTTAAAGGCTTGTTGAATACGCTAAATGCAATCGTGATCCCTACGAAAGTGGCTTTGATTAATTTGGTTTCAGTTGTTTATTTTATTTTATTTTGTTTATTTTGCTCGAGGACTAGGTGTTAGTGTTCCTAAAACATGCCAAGAACTCTAAGTTGTGATTTGTGTGTGAATAAATCAAAGGGAGTTGCGGAATACTCACATTGACCAGATATAGGCTTTCAAAAATTCCTTTGGATGTAGTAGCTCAGAGCTTGAAGACGAGATCCAAACTCTCGGATTAGTCTCCCTATCACATTCCTTTGACTCCTTAAAATGCTAGCTTGGTAGAATTTTGAAGCAAAATTCCATGGGAGAGAGGAGAAGCTCACGCCCAAGTGAGAGAGAAAGAGGAATAGTAACTTTTTTTATTTCCAAAATCTAATACAAAAGTTGACTTCAAAGTTGGTATATGTCTCTTTAATTAATTAAAGACAAAGAGTGTTGGAATTCACTTGAGTGTAGAGAAAGCAATCCAAGATTTAATTCTCAACCACTTACCAAATTCCATCAAGTGTCAAACACTTTGATGTAAGTTGGTGGGTCCCACTTGAAATTCCAAATTTAAATCGGACAATCCAACACGCAACTTTGCTCGGGGTCGGGTTCGCTTAATTCCGAATTAAGAGAATTTTCCGTTGCGACTTAATAAATCAAATTTAATTAAATAATATGCATAGCAAAATTACTATTTAAAGTCGCTCGCGAATTAATTCTAAATTAATTCGTTCGCTTGAATTAAAATCCAATTTTAATTCCTCATTGAAATCTAATTTCAATTAATATATCTAATATATTATTTTCGCCCAATTAATTAAATTAAATAGTAAAATCTAATTTCACTATTAAATTTACTTTACCGATTAATTCTAAATTAATCGCGTTCCCTCTTCTCGACGAATTTATTCCCAGATAAATTCTCGACGCAATTAATCCCAGATTAATTCTTTCTCTTTTAATTAATCCCAGATTAATTATTGCCGTAATTAATCCTAGATTAATTTTCTCTCTCATAATTAATTCTTAGATTAATTATCTGTTCGAGTCAAACATCATCGGTGAATCTTTGGGAGGCGACCCAAAAGATCTCTGGATATGTTGGTAGTAAATACGGTTATCGGACTATCCGAATACGTGCGTACCCGGTACCACGTTTCTACCGATTTACAAGATATGGTTGGCTTCTAGCAAAGCACCGTGCATACCCAATTCTCCAGAAATATATTCAACATGGAATATACATAATCTATATCAGGCGTAGTATACGTAGTATCGCGTATTACGATCCAGTATCGGATGTCACATGCTAGGCATGGGGCTGGAATTGTGTCTGCCCAGTACGAAGCATATATCGGATTAATAGCAACTAGTCTCTTTAATCGGATAATCATGACCTTGTCATATTATCCCGATAGCTGCAGCAATTAAGAGAGTACAAGTTCTGTATCCCTGCGTGATCATCATCTTCATATTACCGAAGTGATACTTCCATCTTGACATCACACCCAATACACTACGATTCTCAGTATACCCAGAAGAGGCGTACACAGAACCTATTAAAGCCTCGGACGACCAAAACCAAAGTATACTGATTGTCGCAAGTATTAGCGATGCAAGTTCAAGTAAGACCAAATACCACCTACCCTGATTCGGACTCCCATAGACACATAGTAATACTACCAATGGGATTCCGAGGGGTCTATCTAGAGCGAAGCTGTTCCGTACATCGGTAAACACAACCTCCATTACACTTGCATAAGTATCCAATACTTAAATATATGAGAATTATGCCGTTATGCTCCCACAACGCGCACAAGTGCAATACTAGTCTATTCTGCATTATCGATGTCCAATCTCGATAATACTACGACTATGGATATTTAATGATTAAACCTTAGTGGATTAATATTGTCTCATATCTTATTAATCCAGAACTAATCATATAGACTTTTATCATTTATATATCCCCGGTAATCCAATTACAAATGATAAAAGAGCAATTTCCTTTGTCACATAGTTAATTTGTACAAAACAACACCATGTTCTGTACAATAATGTGTGCTATGGGTATAATTGTCCAACAATCTCCCACTTGGCCTATAGCCAATCACTCAAGTGTCCTACACCTGAACTATGTACGGGTTCGCTCAAATTTCTGCTGAGAAAATACTTTTCGTCAGTAGATTTACATTTTTATCATCTGATGCGATTTATTCGATCATCACATCGCCACGATGTATGATCCAACAAATCAGATGAAATAATTGAAGTACATATTTGGATCGTTGATGAGACCATTAATTCTTTAGCCTGTGCTATAGCCTAGCTCAGCCGCTAACAGAACTTCACCTAATCTAATTAGGATTATTATATCCAAAATGCTTCTTTTGCTGCCTCAACTGCAGCAATATTCCGCTTTTATTGTTTATTCGGCAACAGTATCTTGCTTGAAAGATTTCCAGCTCACTGTTCCGTTATTCAAACTATATAGTATCCTTATTACGACTTATAGTCGTTTTTGTCGGTTTGGAAACTTACAGCAGTGAACCCAGTCACTTCAAGTTCTCCTTCTCCATAGCTTAAGAAAGCATCCTTAGTTCGTCTAAGATACTTAAGGATGTTCTTAACATCAATCCAGTGACCATCACTTGGATTGGCCTGATTGTGACTCCATATGCTCAAAGCATATGAGACACCAGATCGCGTATATATCTTTCAATATACGAGTTCTCGGAGAGTGCCAACAACCTTTAGATCTATCCCAGTAGATCCTTATTCCTAGAATGAAGGTTGTCTCTCCCAAGTAGTCTTCGGAAAATTTTCATGAAAGCCAAGCTTTCGTTGATTGTATTATGGGAATGTCATTTCCAAGAAATGACATATCATCATTATATAGGAAAATCACTGTCAGTGCACTCCCACTAACCTCCTTATATACACAAGAATCATTCTTTTTTTTGAATTAAGTCATATACCATTATGATATCATCAAAATGTTGGTTCCAAGAACACAATGCTTGCTTCAATCCATAAATGGATCGAATTAACTTGCAAACCTTATTTGCTTGTTTTGGTATGACAAAAACCGTCAGGATGTTGATAACATCCTCCAAAAGGTTTTCGTTTAAGGAAAGCGATTTTGACGTTAAGCTGCCATATTTCATAAATGAAATACGTAGCATTAGCAAGCATTATCCAAATGGATTTAACCATGGCAATGAGTAAAAGGTTTCGTCGTAATCGACATAATGTTGATAACGATACATTTTCACTACAAGCCTAGCTTTGTACGTTTGTATGTTGCCATCCATGTTTGTCTTCCTTAGAAGACACATATAGTACCATTAGGCACAATGCCTTCTGGGTACAACAACCAGCGTCCAAACTGGTTGATATACATGGAATCCATTTCAGACTTCATTGAACTTTGCCATGAAGGTGTCGATACCTTGTATCACTTCCTCTTACGTAGCCAGTTTGTCTTCCTCAATAAGATTGACATCTTTATAAGGTGAGATCAGAAACCCATGCCTCCTAGGTTGTTTTCTGACTCTCTTCGGCTTACGTGGTTCTTGTGTATTCGAAGATTGTGGTACAGTTTCATCACTGATGAATTGTTTGTGTTCCGTTAAAGAATCGGTGCCTGGAATAGTATTACTCTGATTTTCATCGAGTTTTACTTTCCTCCCACTTACCACTGCATATAGGTATTCCGTTTAGGAAAACCGCATGGAGAGCAACAATTAAATTGTTCTCTTGTGAGTTGTATAAGTACTATACTTTGGTTTCCCTAGGACAACATACAAATTAGGCACTTATCCGATTTGGGTTTTAGTTTGGTATCATCCAAACATATGCCTAGCATTCCCAAATCTTCAGGAATGAGAAAACTCGGTTTCTTTCCTGTTCATATCTAATATGAAGTCTATCTAACAGGTTTTCATGGAACCTTATTCAAAATAAGTTTTGCACTGATTAATGCGTATCCCTAGAAGGAAAATGGTAGCTCAGAGTGACTCATCATTTATCATGTCCAACAAAATTTGATTTCTTAGTTCGGACACACCGTCAAATTGAGGTGTTCCGTGAAGAGTCCACATTGAAATAATACTATACTCTTTCAAGTAGTTAAGAAACTTATTGCTTAAGTATTTTCATCACGGTCCAATCGTGATGTTTTAATACTCTTGCCGGTCTGTTTTTATACTTCGTGTAGAAACTCTTTGAATTTATCAAAAATTTCCGATTTATGTTTCAAAAGAAACAGATAACCATAATGCGATGCCACATCCGTAAAGGTTGTGAAGTATTGATATCCACCTCTAGCCTAGCTAGACATGGGCCCACTTACGTCACTATGAACGAGGGTTAACAGATTGGTGGCACTTGCACTTTTACCAAGTAAAAATGTGTTTTAGGCACTTTGTCTATTATACTAGATTCGTAGACATCATTTGAATAGAATCAAATCCGTCCTAGTATCCACTCTTCGAAAGTATGGATATACGAGTCTTGTTAATGTGTCCCAGAAAATAATGCCACAAATAAGTCTCATCTGATTAATTCAGTTTGAGCTATTTGTTTGTCATGTTATACGTTTGAGATTCATTTATATACAAAATATAAATACTGTTATTCACATCTAATGTGTTTATCTCAATATCATCTTTATAAAATAAAACACTTAGTGTTCTAGAATATAAAGGTATACCCGCAACGGGTTAAACTTAGATATAGAAATAATGTTCTAGTCAAACTAGGTACATTACAACAGTTTCCTAATTTAAGTACATACCCAAAGGGTAGTTCCTAAACTTAGGTTTCTACGGTTAAAACAGCGACTCTCGTCCCGTTTCCGACTCACAGGTCGATCTCAATTGAAGTCAGTCTCTTACTTATCAGCAGATCCCGCACATCAGAACATATATATATATATGTACCATATCTAATATCAAAATCCAATTTTGAAACTAGTAGTGAACATGTTTATGACAAACATATTTGAAGCTGGAGCCTTGCCCCGTCTTCACTTCCTTCATGTCTGCCTTGTCCATACGGCAGTCACGCATCCAGTGACCCTGTTTGCTACAGTTTAGATAGACATCTTGGGATATGTCATTTGTCTTCCAAGAAGACTGTGATGATTTTGCCTTTGCCCTTTTCCACACCCATAAGCCTCGGCCAAGCCTTGGCTTCTGGGATGTCGAAGTAAAGATGCGATATGCGCTTCTTGCCCTTTTACAAACTCTGGCTTTATGCCTTGAGCATAGCATTAACCTCCAAGAGTTTTCTATTGCAATTAGTACTTCTAAGATCTAAGTATATATCTATGAAGATCCTTCAATTTCAATATCATATTATAAAGATCTAATCCTTAATTCTGACGAAGAAATTAAGGAGTCTCTGCGGCAAGCATAATGGATTAAGCACTAAATTTATCATTACATGAATCTTCCAAAGATCATGTTCTACTATTTGCTCAACTCCGGGCTTAGGCCCGAGATGTCATTCTATCAAATAGAATAACCTCCCAGTTCTCATGACTATCCTGAGGTTCTATTCCCAATCTGAAAATTAAAGCCGTTTAAAGATATTTTCACCCAGGATTATGTTCTAAACGCTAATCTTTCAGTTATCTTGATTGCTATAGTCCAACTATCCAATCAACGATTTCGGGTACTATTGAATATAATGATTACTATAGTCTAACTATATAATCAACTATAATTTGATTGGTTAAATTCAAATATATTGATTACTATAATCCAATTATATAATCAACTATAAATGAAGTAGTTTGAATACAGTCCAACTGTTTAATTTTAAAACAAGAATTAAATATTAGTCCAACTAATATGTTTAATAAACAATGACGAAAAATGAAATGAGCGCGTATTGGTAAATATCTAAACGAAATTACAAATTTAATACTTACCTCCCACTATTTTTCGGCGAGCCTCTAACCCTCTGTTGAGTACTCGGGAAACCTAGTTTCCTAGTGGGCTAGGATCCCATTAAATAGCACACAACCTTGACTTTGGCCAACAAGTTGTATGAAACTTAACTAGGTAGATCTCTAAGATCAATTGGATCTCATCCAATTCCTAGATCCAGTAGGTGGACATCCAAGTCTGAAACATATACCTAATATATGCTAATATATCCAATATATTGCCTAACATTTTCCTCTAAATCAACTAAGCCTTGGCTTTGGCACAACAAGCTTAATGATTCTAGTTAAGCGTCACCCATTGACTTTGGAAAGCTTCGTAATCGATGTCGATAGACAAGAAGTGATCTTGACTTTGGCCAACAAATCATAACTTGGACAAGACATGCGATATGGAACAAAGCCTTCATGATTCAAACACATCCACGATGGACAAAGGTCTTGACTTTGGCCAATAAACCAGTGCCAATCTTGGATCTTGAGAGAGAATCACTCAATGGAAGGAAATCGCTTAATATTTGTTGAGGGTTTTTTCGCGTAAGTTGGCAACCAATTTATTATCTTTGATTAGGTCTCATCATACACCCTTAAGCATGCATTCTAAAAGTATAATAAGGCGCGATAAAATTAATAATGATATGCGGATGGATATATAAAATAATTTGTTCCTAGAACAAATCTCTCCCTTTCCTCTCTCCCGCTAGCACTATTCTTACTTCTACCCAATTACATAACACTTCAAAAGAAACCTCATTTACATTGAGGGGAATATGTGAGAAGAGAAATACAATGAGAAAAGAGGTAATAGGCTGGACACGCAGGTCCAATTTAATAAATTCTAAATTTATTACAACAATTTCCAAAATTGCCCTCACCCATCTAATATCCATCTGATATACATTATTCATACATACATCCAAGTATTCACACATAGCATGTTATCAATCAATCTAATCCAATTAATTAATCTTTAAATTAATGACCATTCAATGTTCAAACAACGATTTGATTTGCGCGAGTCCAACTCGTTTTAAAAATAAGTACTCAAAGTACATATTCTTGAATTATATCGAACTACAATTTTAAATCCAATTTAAATTATATTCAATACTAATTCATATTTAATTCCAAATTAAATAATTACACTTTTAATAGTGCATTTTAGACTTGGATTCCAAATCCAATCTTTATGGGTCTCAAAGGCCCAATTAGTATCCAATATTATTCAATTAAAGTCCAATGGGCTTTCAATTAATTCATTAAGGCATGGACTTTGGCAACCAAAGCCCAATTAGGAATCACCCTATGCCAAAAAATCAATTTAAGCTCATTAGGCCCAATTAAATTATTTAAAGGCCCAATTGCCATATTTGGACTTTATGGAAATGGTTTTAGGCCCAATTGGATCCAACCAATTACCCTAAACCAAACTTGACCCAACCAAGCCCATTAAGCCCAAATACAACAATTAAATTAATTCATTATTCTAAATTACAAATTAATTCAATTCAAGTGCAATTAGTATAATTAATCAATTAATCTAATATTTCCAAAATACTAATTAATTCAATTAATCATACTTAATATTTTAATTTATGTCCAACACAAATTAAAGCAAAATCAATCTATTATAACATGCTTCATGCTCACGGTTTTGACAATAAAATTGACATCCAATTTGATTTCAATCTAATTAAATCAACATCTAAGATTCATTCCATGCCAACAACACATCCAATATGTCAAATTTCCAAAAATTCCCATGAGCTTCTAGGGTTCATATTATCGGCCAAGGGGTAATTTTTGGGGAAAATTAATCCTATCATTTTTTCACAAAATTGAAGATGCACAAATCTAGACCTGGCCGCCGGTTCGGTTCCGGTTCGGAACCGAACCGAACCGGCCGGTTCACGGTTCCACAAGTGTGGAACCGGAACCGTAAACCGAACCGGAACCGAACCGGTCGGTTCCGGTTCGGTTAACGGTTCCCCTTTCGGTTTTTTTTTTTTTTTTTTTTTTTTTTTTTTAATAATAAATTTTAAAAATAAAAAAAATTCTATAATCGTAATGTTTTTTTCATACTATCCATCATTTGTATAGAATCTTTTTTTTATAAAATTCTTTTAACATATAATCCTTTTTATAGCCAACTCTTGGCTAGTGCTTTCTTTATATAAGCGATGTGGGATATTTGTTACTTGGCTATTGTGTCCCACATCGCTTATATAAAGAAGTCAATAACCAAGAGTTGGTTATAAAAAGGATGTGGACATTCATGTTTTAATATTGCAATTTTAAACCTCATTAAGTCATTATTATTAATTAAAAAAATTGAGATTTACTTGTGGAACCTTACGGTTCCAAGAAATTTTTTTTTTTTTTTTTTTTACTTCCGGTTCCAACCGGAACCGTACGGTTCCGGTTGGAACCGTTGGAACCGCTGGAACCGTTCGGTTCCAGCGGTTCCAACCGGTTCGGTCAGGGTAAGAACCCTAACCGAACCGGTCAGGTTCCGGTTCGGTTCCGGTTCCGAACCGGAACCTTGGCCGGGTCTACACAAATCCAATTCAACATCATTCAAACACAACCCAATAACCAATTTAGGAAAATCAAGTTCTAAACACAAAAATCCCAAATAAAGTACTTAAACCCTAAAATTCAAATCAAACTTAGATAGCTCTGATACCATTGTTAGTGTTCCTAGAACATGCCAAGATCTATAAGTTGTGATTTTTGTGTGAATAAATCAAAGGGAGTCATGGAATACTCACATTGCCCGGATATAGGCTTTCAAAAATTCCTTTGGATGTAGTAGCTTGGAGCTTGAAGACGAGATCTAAAATCTCGAATTAGTCTCCCTATCACCTTCCTTTGACTCTTTAAAGCACTAGCTTTGTAGAATTTTGAAGAAAAATTCCATGGGAGAGAGGAGAAGCTCACGCCCAAGTGAGAGAGAAAGAAGAATAGTAACTTTTTTTATTTCCAAAATCTAATACAAAAGTTGACTTCAAAGTTGGTATATGTCTCTTTAATTAATTAAAGACAAAGAGTTTTGGAATTCACTTGAGTGTAGAGAAAGCAATCCAAGATTTAATTCTCAACCACTTACCAAATTCCATCAAGTGTCAAACACTTTGATGTAAGTTGGTGGGTCCCACTTGAAATTCCAAATTTAAATCGGACAATCCAACACGCAACTTTGCTCGGGCCCGGGTTTGCTTAATTCCGAATTAAGCGAATTTTCCGTTGCGACTTAATTAAATCAAATTTAATTAAATAATAATGCCTAGCAAAATTACTATTTAAAGTCGCTCGCGAATTAATTCTAAATTAATTCGTTCGCTTGAATTAAAATTGGTAAATTAATTCGTTCGTTTGAATTAAAATCCAATTTTAATTCCACATTGAAATCTAATTTCAATTTATATATCTAATATATTATTTTAGCCCAATTAATTAAATTAAATAGTAAAATCTAATTTCACTATTAAATTTACTTTACCGATTAATTCTAAATTAATCATGTTCCCTCTTCTCGACGAATTTATTTCCAGATAAATTCTCGACGTAATTAATCACAGATTAATTCTTTCTCTTTTAATTAATCTCAGATTAATTATTGCCGTAATTAATCCCATATTAATTTTCTCTCTCATAATTAATTCTTAAATTAATTATATGTTCGAGTCAAACATCATCGGTGAATCTTTGGGAGGCGACCCAAGAGATCCCTGGATATGTTGGCAGTAAATACGGTTATCGGACTATCCAAATACGTGTGTACCCGATACGAATATGGGGCTGGAATTGTGTCTGCCCCGTACGAAGCATATATCGGATTAACAACAACTAGTCTCTTTAATCGGATAATCATGACCTTGTCATATTATCCCGATAGCTGCAGCAATTAAGAGAGTACCAGTTATGTATCACTGCGTGATCATCATCTCCATATTACTTAAGTGATACTTCCATCTTGACATCACACCCAATACACTAAGATTCTCAGTATACCCAGAAGAGGCGTAGACAAAACCTATTAAAGCCCTGGACGACCAAAACCAAAGTTTACTGATTGGCACAAGTATTAGCGATGCAAGTCTCAGGTTAAGACCAAATACACCTACCCTGATTCGGACTCCCATAGACACATAGTAATACTACCAATGGGATTCCGAGGGGTCTATCCAGAGCGAAACTGTTTCCGTACCATCGGTAAACACAACCTCATATTACACTTGCATAAGTATCCAATACTTAAATATATGAGAACTATGTTGTTATGCTCCCACAACGCGCACAAGTGCAATACTAGTCTATTCTGCATTATCGATGTCCAATCTCGATAATACTACGACTATGGATATTTTAATGATTAAACCTTAGTGGATTAATATTGTTTCATATCTTATTAATCCGGAACTAATCATATGGACTTTTATCATTTATATATCCCGGTAATCCAATTACAAATGATAAAAGAGCAATTTCCTTTGTCACATAATTAATTTGTACAGCAACACCATGTTCTGTACAAATAGTGATGTTATAGGTCATAATTGTCCAACACTAGGAAAATGTTAGGTTTGGGGGTGTGATGAGCGGAAAATATATCAATATTTGCCGCCCCTTTGACTTAATATTTTATATGGTTTCTCGGGTTTTATGAACGTTTTGATGTGTTTTAGTTTATTTTACAGATAAAATAAAATCGGGACTTAATGGAATCAATCACGACTAAATTTGGAACAAATAAGGGAAAACAACTGGACTTGACATTTGGATTTTTTGAGGTTGGAAACTTGAAATGGCGTTCTAACAAAGTACAATTTCAGAAATTTCAACTTTGTGTAATATTCATATTTTGGCCATAACTTTTTACTCCGATATCGGATTGAGGTGATTCAAGTTCCAGATTAAAGAAGACTCAATGATCTACAACGGTGAAGTTCATAAGATATTCGAATTCGGAAGTAGTCATGACCGAAATTGATTAGTAAACCAAAATTATGTTATGAATAATTTCTAAAGTCATTATCAAAAATAAAAGAAAAATGGAAAATGAGAATTTACAATTGTAAAACTTCCATTTGGTGCCATGTTTGGTGGAGAAATTGGTGGAGGCAAAATTTTGCCTATAAATACAAAGCCATTTCATTTGTAAATTTCATACTTTCCTTGAGGTTTCCAATAAGGAACTTGATGATTTATCTTGTGTGTTTATTTTATGTATTTTAATTATGTATTTTTATTTTTAGAAATAATAGTTTGTGTGTTTTTACTTTCTTTTATGTTTTGTAGTTAATTTCCGCTGGGGGAAGGGTGAAACCTTTAATATGATAAGGTAGATTAATCTCACTTAATTTATAATATGGAAATTATAATTTAATAATATGGATTAAAGTTGATACCGCCTTAATGGCTGGTTTTATTTATTTGACATAATGTGACACCGCCTATATGGTCGGTCTTTAGGTGACAGATGATTACCGCCAATATGGCTGGTTTATGGACGACTAATAACACTGTCTTTATGACTGGTTTGACTTAATTGGATAACACTGACAATTTCTATATTATAATAAAGTGAGATTTCTACATTACAAATATTAAAGGAGGATCCCATAACCCTAGTATTTTATTTTTATTCTAGGGAAGTGATGAAGCACAATATTCATAAGTTTCATAATTGATTTTCTTTATATTATGTTTAATGCTTTGGTTTATTTATTGAATCTTAAGCTTAATGCTTCTTGTTGCCTGATCACCAATAAGATTGATGTGGTAAACTTAAAATGAACTTGGAAAAGGGATTTTAGGTTTCAACCTTAGATTCAATAGCTCACGATCTCACCTTGGGGTAAAAGTCTCTTAGGTAGATTTCCTTACATGATAGGAATATACCTGTCGGGCGGGGGTAGCCATAATTGGAACTTGAACTTAATGAATTCAGATAACTTGGTTAACATAGGAATATGATTAATTGGGTTATTTTGGGTATTTGCAACTGACCATCGAAAGAGGGTTTTGCATATCTTCGTGTTCCAGGTTAGAAAACTGATTTATTACATATATATATGAGAATCAATTCATCATTAGAATAATATTGTATGGAATCATAACCCTAGATGTTAGTGTCTTTTGTTTTTTTCCTTAGTATTTTCTTTTGTGTTTTTATTTATTTATTTATTTAGCAAATCCACATTCAACCAACCAATCAAGCAATCATTCTCTTCTCCCTTTAATTAGATACTTGTAGATAAATAGAATCAATAATTAATAACAACAATAGAAATTAAGTCCTCGTGAGATTGATATTTTTATACTACTTAAGCGATACGTGCACTTGCGTTACGTGTGTGTTTACCACCGATGATCTATGTTAACTAAGTTATCTGAATTCATCAAGTTCAAGTTCCAATTATGGCTACCCCGCCCGACAGGTATATTCCTATCCTGTAAGGAAATCTACCTAAGGATCATCATGCCCTAAGGTGAGATCGTGAGCTATTGAATCTAAGGCTGAAATCTAAAATCTCTTCGTCAAGTCCATTTTAAGTTTACCACATCAATCTTATTAATGGTCAATTAACAAGAAGCATTAAGCTTAAGATTCAATAAACAAACCAAAGCATTACCCATAATAATCAAATCAATTATTGAACTATTGAATATTGTGCTTCATCACTTTCCTAGAATAAAAATAAAATGTTGGGGGTTAGGGGATCCACCTTTAATATTTCAAATGTAGAAATTTCACTTTATTATAATATAGAAATTGTCAGTGTTATCCAATTAAGTCAAACCAGCCATAAAGGCGGTGTTATTATTTGTCCATAAACCAGCCATATAGGCGGTAATTATCTGTCACTTAAATACCGACCATATAAGCGGTGTCACATTATATCAAATAAATAAAACCAGCCATTAAGGCGGTATCAACTTTAATCCGTATTATTAAATTACAATTTTCATATTATAAATTAAGTTAGATTAATCTACCTTATCATATTAAAGGTTTCACCCTTCCCCCAGCGGAAATTAACTATTAAACATAAAAGAAAGTAAAAACACACAAACTATTATCAGTACTAAAAATAAAAATAAAAATACATTACAAAACTACTAAATAAAACACACAAGATACAATCCTTAATTCTTATTCAAGAAACCAAGGAAAATATGAAATTTACAAATGAAATGGTTTGGTATTTATAGGCAAAATTTTGCCTCCACCAATTTCTCCACAAATTTACAAGCATGTTTGGTGGAAGTTTGACAATTTTCATTTTTCATTTTTTTTTTATTTTTTTGTTTTGAAAATGACTTTAATAATTACACATAACACACTTCCAGATGTTTTATCAATTTTGGTCATTAAAACTTAAGAATTCAAAATTATTATGAACTTCAAAATTGTAGATCTTTGAGTCTTCTTTAATCTGGAACTTGAATCACCTGAATCCGATATTGGAGTAAGAAGTTATGGCCAAAATACAAAAATTACGCAAAGTTGAAATTTCCGAAATTGTACTTTGTTAGAACGCCATTTCAAGTTTCCAACCTCCAAAATCCATATGTCAAGTCCGGGTTTTGCCCTTATTTGTTCCACATTTAGTCCTGATTTATTCCATTAAGTTCCGATTTTATTTTATCTGTAAAATAAACAAAAACATATCAAAACGTTCATAAAACTCGGGAAACTATACAAAATATTAGGTCAAGGGGGCAGTAAATAGTGATATATTTTCCACTCATCACCCTTCATGATGAAATCAAGAGCAGTTATGTCAAGTTATTACTTGAAGTTAAATTTCCCGACCATTGAGGGGGTCGAGGTTTTATATGGCAGCCAGAAAGTGGCGAGGGGTTGTTTTGTAGCCACAACCAAAGAGACCATGTGTATTAATGATGTCGCATGGTAGAAGATGAAGGAAATAGAAGAGGATTCAGTTGAAGTGGAGTTCGCCGACCCCCGACCCAAGGACCCCACTCAGTGTGGAGGAGCGGAAGGGGAGTTAAAGTCTATGGAGCTCTTTGGCTCTGAGAAAATAGTCAAGGTCAGGGTCGGGTTGGAACAAACTCTAAATGTTAGACAGTTATGACCCATATCGTCACTATTTGTACAGATCATGGTGATGTTGTACAAATTAACTATGTGACAAAGGAAATTGCTCTCTTATCATTTGTATAAATGATAGGAGGTCCATATGATTAGTTCCTAGATTGAGATGATATCCATATGATTAGTTCCTAGATTGAGATGATATGAGACAGTATCAATCCATGAAGGTTTAATCATTAAATATCCCTAGTCAGATTATTATCGAGATTGGACATCGATAATGCGGAAAAGACTAGTATTACACTTATGCGCGTTGTGAGGGCATAACAACATAGTTCTCATATATTTGGGTATAGGATACTCATGCAAGTGTAGTAGGAGGTTGTGTTTTATCGATGGTACAGAAAACAGCTTCGCTCTGGATAGACCCCTCGAAATTCCATTGGTAGTATGACTATGTGTCTATGGAAGTCCGAATCAGGGTAGGTGTATTTGGTCTTAACCTGAGACTTGCACCGCTAATACTTGCGACAATCAATATACTTTGGTTTTGGTCGCCCAGGGCTTTAACAGGTTCTGTGTACACCTCTGCTGGGTATATTGAGAATCGTAGTGTGTTGGGTGTGATGTCAAGACGGAAGTATCACTCCAGTCATAGTGGAGATGATGGTCACGTAGGATACGAAACTGGTTCTCTTATGTACTGCAGTCATCGGGATAATATGACTAGGTCATGATTATCCGATTATAGAGACTAGTTACCAGAGATCCGATATATGCTTCGTACGGGGCAGACACAATTCCAACTCCAGGCCTAGCATGTGACATCCGATACTGGATCGAAATACGCAATACTATGTATATCACTTATTCCTGTAAGGATATTTCTGGAGAATTGGGTAGGCATGGCGCTTTGCTAGAAGCCAACCTTGTCTTGTAAATCGATACAAATGTAGTATTAGGTACTTACGTGTTTGGATAGTCCGACGACCGGATTTACTCCAACATATCCGGGGATCTTATGGGTCGCTTCCCGAAGATTCACCGATGACGTATGACTCGCACTTTATTAATCTGGGATTAATTAGATGAGAGAGAAAATTAATCTGGGATTAATTGCGGAGATATTTTATCTGGGATAAAATATCATTTAAAGAGAGAGAACGATTAATTTGGAATTAATCGATAAAATAATATATTCGATATATTATACCAAATTAGATTTCGACGCGGAATTGAAATTAGATTTTAATTCGGGCGAACGAGTTAATTTAGAATTAATTCATTAACGATGTGAATAGTGATTTTGCTAGGCATAATTATTTAATTACGTCACAACGAAAAATTCGTTAATTTGAAATTAGCGAACCCGAACCCGGAAGTGTTTGCGAGCGCACTCGAATTTCGAATTCAAGTGTGGCCCGCAACTCACATCAAGCGTCAAATCACTTGTCACTTTGAGTGATGTGATGTGTAGTACTTGTGATGTGAATAGTTGATGTAGTGGTTGGCAAAGCTTTAATGGCTTGACTTTTTGGAAAAGTAAAAATGTTATATGTTTATTTGTTTTTTGAAAACAAATAACTAATATAATTTTTGCAACCAACTAACACAACTCTCTCTCACACACTCTTCTTCTCTCTCGGCCAAGAGGCCTTTCTTCTCTTCTTTGGTTTTCCAAAAACCGTGAGCAAGGAGAAGTTCCATAATGATTTTTATGGCAAAAATCAAGAGTGCTAGCACACAAAGGAGACATAAAAAGGTGATAGGGAAACCCACTTGTGAGCAAGGAATCACCAAATGAAGCTTGGAGCTTGGAGCATACTTGGAATTTGATGATTGCCGAATTTTGAAGGAGCAAAAACTGCATGTTGCCGTGAGCCTTGGATGAGTTCAAATGGCTTAAAAAGTTTTTGTTCTTCGACGCATCCCCTCAACCGATCGATGTAAGTATTCCGCAACTTCTTCGTGTATTCACACTTATGTTTCATCACTTTATTCGATCCTTGGGATGCTTAGAAAATTCCAACAATGGTATCTATGAGCAAGGTTGAGCATGAAAATATATTAGGGTTAAAATTGGGTAAATTGATTTTGAGCATGATTTGGTTAAATTTCTTGATTGAGTATGCTTAAATGATGTTTAATTGAAGTTTGATTGGATCAATTTCATGAAATATTGTTTGGAACAATTTTGCCCAAAAATATTGGCTTGGCCGAATATAAAGCTTACCCTAATGTCTTGGTATTTTTGATTTTTTGATTCATTGGATGACTTGAAATCAATTGGGAATTGTTGATTTAATGTTGAATTGGATTTAATTGGATTGAATTCGAATTGGACATTAAAAACCCCTAATTCCGAGACATGAAGCATGTGAAATGGGTTTGATTTTTTGATTCAATTATGTTGGACACTAATTGATGATAATGAGCATGATTAATTAGGCTAATTGGTTTTTTGGAAATATTGATTTGGGTAATTAATTATGTTATACACTTTAGGTTAATTAGATTGTGAAATTGGAATTTTGTGATTTAATTAATTGGGCTTTAAATTGGATTTGGGCTTGAAAAGTTATAATTGGGCTTATTGGGCTTGGTTGTACCAAGATTGGTTAAGGCAAATTGGTTGGATCCAATTGGGCCCAAAACCATATCCATAAAGTCCAATTATGACTAATGGACCTTAATATTTTAATTGGGCCTAATGGCCTAAATTGATTTCTTGGCATATAAGGGTGATTCCTTAAATGAGCTTTGGTATTTGGGTTTGACCCATATTGACCAAAAGTCCATGCCTTAGAAATTAATTAAAAGCCCATTGTACTTTAAATTAAATTAACATTGGATGTTAATCGGGCTTTGAGACCCGTAACGATTAGATTTGGAATCTAAGTCGTAAAGGTTCATTAATAAAGTGTAATATTTAATTTGGAATTAAATAATGAATTAGTATTAAATACCAATTGAATTGGATTTAATTTTGGAGTTTAATATAATTCAAGAATTCGTACTTTGAGTACTTATTCGTAAAACGAGTTTGACTCGCGCAAAATCAAATCGTTGTTTGAACATTGGTTGGTCACTAATATCAGATTAATTAATTGGATTAGATTGATTGATAACATGCTTGTGTGAATACATCGTTGCGATGCATGAATAATGTATATTGACCGGCGTAAACACACACGTATAACACAAGCGTACGTATCGTTCAAGTAGTATAAAAATATTGATCCCACGAGGACTTAATTCCTACTGTTGTTATTAATTATTGAATCTATTAGCTTACAAATATCTAATTGAGGGTGAAGAGAATGATTGCTTGATTGATTTGGTTGGTTGTAGATTTGCTAAATAAATAAATAAATAAAAAGACAAAAGAAAATACTAAGGAAAATAACAAAAGACACAAAGATCTAGGGTTGTGAATCATTCTAATATCTTTTAAAAGATGAAGTGATTATTTTATGTTTGTGTAATAAATCGGTTTACTAACCTGGAATACGAAATTATGCGAAAGCCTCTGTCGATGGTCAGACGCAAATACCCAGTTTAACCCAATTGAACCATATGTCTATGTCAACCAAATTACCTGGATTCATTAAGTTTAAGTTCCAATTATGGCTACCCCTGCCCGACAGGTATATGTCTATCCTGTAAGGAAATCTATTAAAGGGTTATCTATCCTCAAGGAAGATCGTGGGCTATTAAGTCTAAGGCTGAAACCTAAAATTCCTTTGTCAAGTTTATTTTAGATTTACCACATCAATCTTATTGGTGATCAGACAACAAGAAGCATTAAGCTTAAGACTTAATAAGTAACCTTTAAATTACCCAAACTATAAAATAACTCCTTATAAACCGGTAATATTAGAATTCATCACAACCCCAGATAACTAACACATAACTAGGGCTAGTAAAGACTTAAAAGTAAAAGACATAAAATAAAAGTGCTGAAAAGTAAAAGACATAAAGTAAAAGCTGAAAAGTAAAATAAAATAAAATGCTAAGGTAAAAGGATCAACTTTTACTATTTACAATTTAGATATCTCCCTTAATATAATATATTAACTTGTGATTATTTTACCAACCAGCCATATAGGCGGTAACCTGATTAAGTCAAATTAAGTCCAACCAGCCATAAAGGCGGAACCAAAATAAACCTGCCATAAAGGCGGTAAGAAAATTTAATTACCAACCGACCAATCTGGCGGTATCCTTGATTAGTCAGGTTTAAACCAGATTAAGATGAATTACCAACCGACCAATCTGGCGGTATCCTTTTTAAGTCAATATTTTAAATAGTGAATATATTATATTTAAGGGAGATTAATCTAAATAGTAACAGTAAAAGAATTACCTTTCACCCTAGCTGGGGAAGTTACCTCCTCATGGTGAATAGTAAAAACTGTAAAAAGTAAGAAAGTAAATTACTATTATTACAAAACGTAATTAAAATTATTTACAAAACTAAAAACTAAAAGAAACTAGAGAGAGAAACTCACTACTTATACCAAAGAAGTGAGAGAGAATGGTACATCTGAAACTGGAATTTCGCGCTCTATTTATAGGGGTCAGTATGGGTCCGGCGTCGCGACTCCCAGATCGCGTCGCGTCGCCCATTTTGTCGACGTGGCACGCTCTGGTTCGTCGGCTGCAGATTCTGGATAATGTGATAAGGTGACACGTGGCAAGGTGGTTGGGGCTAAATTATTATGACATGTGGCGACTTCTGATTGGTCGGCTGATATTCTTATCCGCCACGTGTCAGATAAGGATTAGAGAGTCAATGATTGATGCTGACGTGGCGCTGATGTGGCGACACGTGGCAATTTGACTGTCGACACCATATAATTGCGACACGTGGCACGCTGTGATTGGTTGATGATGACATGGCAGTTTGACTCGGTCAACCTGGTGATATGGACGATGACGTGGAGTGACACGTGGCGATGGCAATTGTCGGCACCGTAGGATGCTGACATGTGGCACGTCGCATGTTAGCAGGTCGGCTGTGATGGTGACACGTGGCACGACGCACGTTAGCAAAGTCAAATTTTCTCAGATTCTGATTTGTGGACCTGGTGCACGTTAGCACTATTCGGTGCACGTTAGGCGTCGCGACGCTGAAGGTCTTGGCGTCGCGACGCGAAGAATTACCAAAATGCCTTTTTTTCCAATTTTCACTGTTTTGGTCCAAATCACCTCCAGAATGTCCAGAAACTTTATTTATCTACAAAATAACACAAAACACATCAAAATATTCACAAGACTCAAGAAACTATACAAAATATTAGGTTAAATTAGTGGGAAATAGTGATATAATTACCACTCATCACACCCTCAAACCTAACATTTTGCTAGTCCTCGAGCAAAACACAAAATAAAATAACATAATAAAATTTAACTAAGCCACTTTCGTAGGGATCACGGTTGCATTTAGCATATGCAACAAGCCTTTAAACCTCTAGGTGTCCCTAGTGGACGAGTTGTAGTCTCGTGAGGGTTTACAGCAATGATACCCATAAATTTTTTACAAAAGTAAAAAGGTAGTGAAACTAATGTACACAAAAGCAAAAAGACAAGCGAAAAGAGAATAAAGAAGTTAGTGACTAATTAGGTGAAACTTCTACTCCAAGTTACTAGTTGTTTTCTTTCTTTCTAAATTACTGAATAAGTAAATTCTCCGATTATATTTACCATTCTCCATATGCACAACCAATAAAATATTAAACAACTCATTTTTGCCCACAACAGTCATAAGTGCAGTTGATAAGAGAGTAATATTTTTGTCCTAAAGTTCTATCAGATTTCACACCTTGTTGTAGTAATGGAATAATTTTTATGATTTTTCTGATTTTTTTTCTTTGATTTTTTCTCTATTTTTTATTTATATACAATATCTTCCATCTATTTAACGAGCTTTGGGTCGGTGACTCCCAAACCAGTTGGCTTTAGGGCACCAGGTGTTAAGACACCCCTACGGACTTAATTACTCAGATTTCAGATATATATATTTTTTTGCAGCATTTTTGATCCATGTAGCGAGCTTTAGGTCAATGACTCCCAAACCAGTTGGCTTTAGGGCACCAGGTGTTAAAACACCCTTACAGACTTAATAACTCGAATCTCAGATGTTTTTTTTTTACTCCATTGCTTTTTGAGATGCTTCCTCCAATTAAAATAGAGCACTGAATATTACAAACTTTTCAATTTTAGCTCATGTCTGTATGTTACTATATATGTTGATAATATCTGCCAACTAAGCATATGAAGATCCATTTTAGTCAGTGTTATGGAGAATTTACAAATTAAATAATTTAAAAGGAAATAAACAAAAATTAACTTATTTCGAAATACTCAGATATCTCTTACCAATTTCACATTTTTAGTCAAAATAAAAACACAAAATACTTTTTGTAATTTTTGAAAAATTTTCAATTTTTTTTTTGTATTTTTCAAAAAAATTTGGACTAAAAATAAAAATAACACACAAACTAAAAATAAGGTACTGATCAACTAATTTCCTCCCCCAAACCTAAATGAGACATTGTCCCCAATGTCTTAAACAGTAGAAGAAGAGTTTAGAAGATAATACCTGGTTACCCGAAATTCTACAGGAAATTAAAGGTTAAGATTTAGATTAATTGGACGCCTCTTACCACGATCGTCCTCGGACCAATTTATCTTTGAAAGGATAGGGTCAACTTGTGGTTCATAGGCTAAGAGTTGATCAATTAGATCCGGAGCAGTTCTGGCAGTGAAGAGAGTTCTTTCATAGGTTTTGAAACGAACCCATTTCTCCTAACATCATCAAGAAACACACAAAGAAAATCATAAAATCCATCAACGTTAAACAGCCCAATTGGTTTTTGGTGTATGTTCAAGTTCGCCCAAGATAGCACAATAAAATTTCCTCCAATGTACCCAAGCCACATGGCAAAGTGATAAAAGCATCAGCACGGTTAATCATTTCTACCAATCGTTCAGACATACCTGGCACGATCAGTTCCTCTCCGTTTGATGGTTCAATAAGATTTGCCTCTGCCAAGGGTTTTGGGATGATTCCCAAAACGTGACTGCCTCCTTCCTGTACAGCCTTTGAAACGATCCCCATAAGTCCAAGATTACCCCCGCCATATATTAAGTGCATATTCCTTGCAGCTAAGACTCGACCCAATTCTTGTGCTGCTTCTACGTATTGTGGCTTAGTACCAACACTACTACCGCAAAACACACAGATGTTTTCAAATCGTCTTCTCGAAGTGGCTTCCATTTTTATATGTATTTCTTTCTCAACTCTGGATGCCTTCAAAAGTGTAATGACGGGCTGAATTTATAGTACCTGAAAAGGGTGAGTAATAATAGCACTAGTATCTTCCAGAGGACGTTTGTTAGCTAAACAATAAAAGAAATCGTGAAAGGTCAAAAAGTCTGGATCCTGTCTACGAAAATAAAGATAAGTACAACAGAAAAACAAATCAAAGCAATAATTAAGGCAACAGAATTGTGTACGCAATACGCCACTCGCTTAGTATAAATTCTTTAGGATGCGTCTCAAGAATTCATTCTTTACTCAGCCATCACAAATGAATTAGCTCTTTTCTTCCTGATTGCAAAACACCATTCTTGTTTTCCTTCTGTCTTAAAATGCTTCATTTGTGCTTTTCCCTACAAAATAACACACAAAATTAAAAATTCTACAACATGTATACACAAAATATAAAAATAGAAATTACAACAATTGCATGGGTTGCCCCCTGCTGGCGCTAAATTTTTCATCTTCAGCTAGACGTGAATGAAATCTATCTGTCAATAAGGTTTCAGTGTCGTTTTGGATGTCCGATTAAAGACAATCCCGTGAGCGTTGCTTTTGGAGGGTCTCTTCCAACGGTAAGGTAGCAGAAATTTTTTTGTCTCATTTAGTGCTTGTGCCACCTTTTTAACCTTTGTTGCTCCCGTTTTTCCTGAAAAGAAAGAAAGAAAATCAGGAGGTCTCGTATGGTGCTTGACTCGGAATGGAAGTTCCATTCTGTCAAGCTTCTAGGTGATATCTTTGATTTGTACTCCCCGATACAGCGATGTTTCTCCTTAATGCTCTGGATTTTCAATTTGGTCTGACAGTTGCTCCTCCATTTGCTCTGTTTCTTGCTCCACATTTTCTTCACAGATGTATTTGAAAATTTCCATATTCAGCTCTTCATCCGTCATCTGTGAAATGCATGCTCCATAAGTATCTGCCTGAGGATGTAAAGATGTTTCTGACATTAGGTTTTCATCCTCTGATACGACAGGAATGGATGGTTCAGGTAGATCTTCATCAAACATCATGGTAAAGCATGCTCCAAGATCTTCATTTTGAGGATTGAAAGTTTGATCCTCCGTTGTTGGTGCAGTTGGTACAAATAGATCAGCTTCATCCTCGTCAAAATCTGAATAATAAAAGTCAAATAGAGACTTTGCTGGTTTGGGTTCCTGAACTGATACCTCAGATTCCTGATACTGCTCAGCCTCCTCCTTTTCTAAAGTGTCATCATGAAATGCTTGGTCATCTGAAAATGCTTCTTGAGGTATAAAGTTCTGGTTTTTTGTTAATTGTCTGATCTGATCTTTCATTCTCTGTATGGATTCAGTTTGACTCTGAATTTGTGCATCTAATTGAGCTTCCCGTTCTTCGAGCCAAACATTGAGCATGTGAATCAACTGATCTTCCTCTGATGGTTCTGGTTCTTGATGAAAATCATAGGTGGATGGTGGATAAGATGGAAAATGTGATGGTTCTTCGTACCATGAAGGATTTTGATAGCTCTGCCACCCTAGATTGTAGTTGTACTCGCAATAATCTCTTGGGTGGTTACCATTACATATGTCACATCTCCCTATTACGTTCTGTTGAGAAAATGTAGTATTGCTTGGTTCTGGCATCCAGTGATAATTGTTGGGCTGGACAACAGGCCTCAGAAAACCGGACTATTGCTCCCAGATTTGGGGTGTATCTTCTTGTAAAGCACGTAATCTCTCAATCTCCCAATAATGTTGCATTTTTTCAATCACCTGAAAACACAATAAAGAAATAAAAATTACAGATAAAGAAAATTAGATACAAGTAAATTAGATAGCTTCAAAATTAATAACTCAAGAAAAATAAGTCCCCGGCAACGGTGCCAAAAACTTGACCGGCGTAAACACACACGTATAACGCAAGCGTACGTATCGTTCAAGTAGTATAAAAATATCGATCAAACGAGGACTTAATTCCTACTGTTGTTATTAATTATTGAGTCTATTTGTTTACAAATATCTAATTGAGGGTGAAGAGAATGATTGCTTGATTGATTTGGTTGATCGTAGATTTTCTAAATAAATAAATAAATAAAAAGACAAAAGAAAAAGACAAAAGAAAATACTAAGGAAAATAACAAAAGACAAAAAGATCTAGGGTTGTGAATCATTCTAATATCTTTTAAAAGATGAAGTGATTATTTTATATTTGTGTAATAAATCGGTTTACTAACCTGGAACACGAAATTATGCGAAAGCCTCTGTCGAGGGTCAGACGCAAATATTCAGTTTAACCCAATTGAACCATATATCTATGTCAACAAAATTACCTGGATTCATTAAGTTTAAGTTCCAATTATGGCTACCCCCACCCGACAGGTATATGTCTATCCTGTAAGGAAATCTATTAAAGGGTTATCTATCCTCAAGGAAGATCGTGGGCTATTAAGTCTAAGGCTGAAACCTAAAATTCCTTTGTCAAGTTTATTTTACATTTACCACATCAATATTATTGGTGATCAGACAACAAGAAGCATTAAGCTTAAGACTTAATATGTAAACCTTTAAATTACCCAAACTATAAAATAACTCCTTATAAACCGGTGATATTAGAATTCATCACAACCCCAGATAACTAACACATAACTAGGACTAGTAAAGACTTAAAAGTAAAAGACATAAAATAAAAGTGCTGAAAAGTAAAAGACATAAAGTAAAAGCTGAAAAGTAAAATAAAATAAAATGCTAAGGTAAAAGGATCAACTTTTACTATTTACTATTTAGATATCTCTCTTAATATAATATATTAACTTGTGATTATTTTACCAACCAACCATATAGGCGGTAACCTGATTAAGTCAAATTAAGTCCAACCAGCCATAAAGGCGGAACCAAAATAAACCTGCCATATATGCGGTAAGAAAATTTAATTACCAACCGACCAATCTGGCGGTATCCTTGATTAGTCAGGTTTAAACCAGATTAAGATGAATTACCAACCAACCAATCTGGCGGTATCCTTTTTAAGTCAATATTTTAAATAGTGAATATATTATTTTTAAGGGAGATTAATCTAAATAGTAACAGTAAAAGAATTACCTTTCACCCTAGCTGGGAAAGTTACCTCCTCATGGTGAATAGTAAAAACTGTAAAAAGTAAGAAAGTAAATTAGTTTTATTACAAAACTTAATTAAAATTATTTACAAAACTAAAAACTAAAAGAAACTAGAGAGAGAAACTTCATATTTACACCAAAGAAGTGAGAGAGAATGGTACATCTGAAACTGGAATTTCGCGGTCTATTTATAGGGGTCTGGCGTCGTGACTCCCAGATCGCGTCGCGCCGCCCGTTTTGTCGACGTGGCACGCTCTGGTTTGTCGGCTGTAGATTCTAGATAAGGTGATAAGTTGACACGTGGCAAGGTGGTTGGGGCTCAATTATTATGACACGTGGCGGCTTCTGATTGGTCGGCTCAGATTCTTATCCGCCACGTGTCAGATAAGGATTAGAGAGTCAATAATTGATGCTGACGTGGCGCTGATGTGGCGACACGTGGCAATTTGACTATCGGCACCATAGAATTGCGACACGTGGCACGCTGTGATTGGTTGATGATGCCGTGGTAGTTTGACTCGGTCAACCTGGTGATGTAGACGATGATGTGGCAATGACGTGGAGTGACACGTGGCGATGGCGATTGTCAGCACCGTAGGATGCTGACACGTGGCACGGCGCATGTTAGCAGGTCGGCTGTTATGGTGACACGTGGCACGGTGCACGTTAGCAAAGTCAAATTTTTTCAGATTCTGATTTATGGACCCGGCGCACGTTAGGCGTCGCGACGCAAAAAATTACCAAAATGCCTTTTTTTCCAATTTTCACTGTTTTGGTCCAAATCACCTCCAGAATGTCCAGAAACTTTATTTATCTACAAAATAACACAAAACACATCGAATATTCACAAGACTCAAGAAACTATACAAAATATTAGGTTAAATGAGTGGGAAATAGTGATATAATTACCACTCATCATATATCGGATGGATATTAGATGGGTGGAGCAATTTTGAAAATTGTTGTAATAAATTTAGAATTTATTAATTGGACCTGCGTGTCCAGCCTATTACCTCCATACTCTTTGTATTTCTCTTCTCACCTATTCCCCTCAATGTAAATGAGGTTTCTTTAGAAGTGTTATGTAACGGGTAGAAGTTATACTTGTGCTAGCGTGAGAGAGGAAAGTGAGAGATTTGATCTAGGATCAATGTGTAAAGTATCCATCTGCATATTATTATTATTTTATTTTACGCGCCTTATTATGTGTTTAGAATGCATGTTTAAGGGTGTATGATGATGAGACCTTAACTAAGATAATAAATTGGTTGCCAATTTGCACGCGAAAAACCCTCATATAATATTAAGCGTTTTTCCTTCGATTGAGTGATTCTTACTCAAGATCCAAGACTGGCATTGGTTTGTTGGCCAAAGTCAAGGCCTTTGTCCGTCGAGGATGTGTTTGAATCACGAGAGCTTTGTTCTATATCGGTGTCTTGTCCAAGTTGTGATTTGTTGGCCAAAGTCAAGATCACTTCTTGTCCATCGACATTGATTACGAAGCTTTCCATGGTCAATGGGTTCCGCTTAACTGAGATCACTAAGTTTGTTGTGCCTAAGCCAATGCGTAGTTGATTCAGAGGAAAAAGGTTAGGCAATATATTGGATATATTGGCATATATAAGATATATATTTCGGACTTGGATATCCCCCTACTGGATCTAGGAATTGGATGGGATCCAATTGATCTTAGAGATCTACCTAGTTAATTATCCAATTGATCTTAGAGATCTACCTAGTTAATTATCATACAATTTGTTGGCCAAAGTCAAGATTGTGTGATATTTAATGGGATCCTAGCCCACTAGGAAACAAGGTTTACCGAGTACTCCACAGAGGGTTAGAGGCTCGTCGAAAAATAGTGGGAGGCAAGTATTAAATTTGCAATATTCGTTTAGTAACTTGCCATACGCGCTCATTTCAAATATTTCGTCAATAAATTAATTTATTAGTTGGACTAATAATTAATGTTGTTTTAATTAAAACAGTTGGACTGCATTCAAACTATTTCATTTATAGTTGATTATATAATTGGATTATAGTAATCAATATATTTGATTTAATTAATTATAGTTGATTATATAATTGGATTATAATAATCAACATAATTGAATTTAATCAATTTAATTATAGTTGATTATATAGTTGGACTATAGTAATCATTATAATAAATTGTACCAAAAATCGTTGATTAAATAGTTGGACTATTAAAATCAAGATAATTGAAAGATTAGTGTTTAAAACATAATCCTGGGTTAAAATGTTTTTTAAACGACTTTAATTTTCAAATTGGGAATAAAATTTCAGGATGGTCCTGGAAACTAATAAGTTACTTTATTTGATAAAATAACATATTAGGCCTAAGCCCGGAGTTAAGCAAATAGTAGAGCATGATCTTTGGAAGATTCATGTGATGATAACTTTAGTGTTTAATCCATTAAGCTTGCCGCATAGACTCCTTAAATTCTTAATCAGAACTAAGGATTAGATCTTTAAAGTATGATATTGAAATTAAAGGATCTTCATAGATCTATACTTAGATCTTAGAAGTACTCTAAATTGCAATGGTAAAATCTTGGAGAGTTAATGGCTATTCTCAAGGAGATAAAGCCAAAGTTTGCAATAAGGCAAGAAGCGCAAGGCGCATTTTACTTCGACATTCCGGAAGGCCAAGGCTTGGCCAAAGGCTTATGGGTACCGAAAAGGGCAAAGACAAAATCATTATAATCTTCTGGGAAGATTAAAGACATATCCCAAAATGTCTGCCTAAAATGTAGCAAACGGGATCGCAAAAGCGTGACTGCCGTTTGGACAAAGCAGACATGAAGGAATTGAAGAACGGGCAAGGCTCTGACTTCAAATATGTTTGTCATAATTATGTTCACTACTAGTGTTAAAATTGGATTTTAAATACTTAGTGTGGTACATAAATATGTACTGTTGTGCAGAATCTGCTGTAAACAGGATACTGACTTCAGTTGAGATTAATCTGCGAAATGGAAACGGGACGACAGTCGCTGTTTTAACCGTAGATACCTAAGTTTAGGAACTACCCTTCGGTGTGTACTTAAATTAGGAAACTGTTAATATGTAACTAGTTTGACTAGAAACATTATCTATATATCAGGGTTTAACCCGTTGCGGGTATACCTTTATATTCTAGAACACTAAAGTGTTTCATTATATAAAGATGATATTGAGATAAACACATTAGATGTGAATAACATTATTTATATTTTGAATATAAATTAATCTCAAACATATAACATGACAAACAAATAGCTCAAACTGAATTAATCAGTTGAAACTTAAAAGTGGCATTGTTGTCTGGGACACAATTAACAAGACTCGAATATCCACACTTTCGAAGAGTGGATACTAGGACAAATTTGATTCTATTCAAATAAAGTCTACGAATCTAGTTTATTAGGCAAAATGCATGTAACACTATTTACTTGGTAAAAGTGTAAATGCCACTGATCTGTTAGCCCTAGTTCATAGTGAAGTAAGTGGGCCCATGTCTAGCTAGGCTAGAGGTGGATATGAATATTTCGTGACCTACACGGATATGGCATTGCGTTATGGTTATATGTGTTTCTTTTGAAACACAAATCGGAAACTTTTAGAGTTTCGACACGAAATAGACAAACAGATCGGCTAAAGTATAAAACCATCACGGTTAGACCATGATGAAAATACTTAAGCAATAAGTTTCTCATATACTTGAAATATTATAGTATTCTTTCAATAAGGACTCCTCCAGGAACACGTCATCCTGATGGTGTGTCCAAACCAAGTAACCGAATTTTGTTGGACATGATAAGGTTAATCATGAGTCGCTCTGAGCTACCATTTCCTTCTACGGATACGCATAAACAAGTGCAGAACTTATTTTGAATAAGGTTCCATAAAAATCTGTTTGACAGGTTTCATATTAGATATGAACAGGAAAGAAACCGGGTTTTCTCATTCCTGAAGATTTGGGTATGCTAGGCATATGTTTGGATGATACCAAACTAGAACCCAAATCGGATAAGTGCCTAAGTTGTAGGTTATCCTAGGGATACCAAAGTATAGTACTTATACAACTCACATGAGAACAATGTAATTGTTGCTCACCATGCGGTTTTCCTAAGAGGAATACTGATATGCAGTGGTAAGTGGGAGGATAGTAAAACTCGATGAAAATCGGAGTAATACTATTCAAGGCACCGATTCCTTAATGGAATACAAATAGTTCATCAATGATGAAACTATACCAATAATCTTCGAATACACAAGAACCACGTAAGTCGGAGAGAGTCAGAAAACAACCTGGGGATGGGTTTCTGATCTCACCTCATAAAGATGCCAATCTTGTTGAGGAATATGAACTGACTACGTATGAGGAAGTGATACAAGGTATCGACTCCCTATTATGGCAAAGTGCCATGATGTCCGAAATGGATTCCATGTATATCAACTAAGTTCGGATACTAGTTGTTGTACTGCAAGGCATTATGCCTATTGGTACTATATAAGTCTTCAAGGAAGACATACATGGATGGAAACATACCAACGTACTAAGCTAGGCTTGTAGCGAAAAGGTATCGTTATCAACATTGTGTCGATGACGACGAAACCTTTTACATGTTGCCATAGTAAATCCATTTGGATAATGCTTGCTAATGCTGCATGTTTCATTTATGAAATATGGCAGCTGGAATGCCAAAATCGCTTTCCTTAACGGAAACCTTTTGGAGGATGTTTACAACATCCTAACGGTTTTGTCGTACCAAAACTAGTAAACAAGGTTTGTAGGTTATTCTATCCATGGATGGATTGAAGCAAGCATAACGTTCTTGGAATTATCGTTTTGATGTAATCATAATGGTGTATGATTTAATTCAAAACGTAAATAATTCTTGTGTATATAAGAGGGTTAGTGGGAGCGCACTGACAATGAAGTCTTAAATAATGATAACATGTCATTTCTTGGAGTTGAAAATTCCCATAAATATAATCGGTGAAAGCTTGGCTTTTGAGAAAATTCTCCGTAGAATTCTTGGGAGAAACAACCTTTATTCTAGGAATAAAGATCTACTATGATAGATTTAAAGTTGTTAATACTCTCCGAGAAATCGTACATTGAAAAATGTACGCGACCTAGTGTCTCATACGCTTTGAGCATATGGATTCACAATCAGGCCAATCCAAGTGATAGTCACTGGATTGATGTTAAGAACATCTTTTAGTATCTTAGAGATCTAAGGATGTTGTCTTATACTATGGAGAATGAGAACTTGAAGTGACTAGGATCACTGTTGCAAGTTTCCTAACCGATAAAACCGACTATAAGTCGTAAAAATGGTACTATACAGTTTGAATAACGGAACAGTGAGCTGGAAATCTTCCAAGCAAGATACTGTTACCGAATAAACAACAAATGCGGGTAATTGCTGCAGCTGAGGCAGCAATAGAAGCCATTTGGGTCGATAATAAATCTAATTAGATTAGATATAGTTCTGTTAGCAGCTGAGCTAGGCTACAGCGCAGGCTAAAGAATTAATGGTCTCATCAACGATCCAGATATATACTTCACTATTCATCTGATTCGTTCGGATCATACATCGTGGCGATGTGTGTTGGAATTGTCTAAGCATCCCAAGATCATTTCAAGCAATGAAAATACAACGTGAATACAATCAAAGAAGTCGCGGAATACTTACATCGATCGGTTGAGCGACGCGGTGGACAACAAAAAACGTTCTGCCCTCCTCCATGAAGCTCGGCAATAGACTGGTTTTGATGTCCCAAAATTGGCTTTGGTCCTCCAAGAAATCTTCAAGCTCCAAGCTTACAAAATGGATTCCAAGCTCACGAAATTACTACCCTATCACCTTAGGATGTCTCCTATGTGTTCTAGCACCAAGGAATTTTGCTACAAAATTCCTTATCTTCTCCTTGAGTCTCACGGTGAAACCAGAAACAGAAGAAAGTGGACTGCCCCTTGGGCGTGAGATGAAGAGAAGAAAAAGAAGAGAGTGTGTTGGTTTTGGCTCCAAAAACCGTGAACCATAGAGAGAGAATGGAACTTGTGTATATGCTTTTTAATTTCCAAAATTAATTAAACATATACCAAATTTGATTTTTCAAAAAGTCAAACAAGTACAAGCTTTAAAGGCTCCCAACAACTCCCATCAATCAATCAATCAGTCAAATGTCATATCACTCAAAGTGACATGTGATTTGACGCTTGATGTGACTTGCGATTTGACGCTTGATGTGACTTGTGGGCCGCACTCGAATTCGAAATGCGAATGCGCTCACAAACACTCTCGGCTCGGATTCGCTAATTCCAAATTAACGAATTTTCCGTTGCGACGTAATTAAATGATTATGCCTAGTAAAATCATTATTCACATTGCTAACGAATTAATTCTAAATTAACTCGTTCGCCCGAATTAAAATCTAATTTTAATTCCGTGTCGAAATCCAATTTCGTATAATATATCGAATATATTATTTTATCGATTAATTCCAAATTAATCATTTTCTCTTTAATAATATTTTATCCCAGATAAAATATCTCCGCAATTAATCCCAGATTAATTCTCTCTCTCGTCAAATTAATCCCAGATTAATAAAGTGCGAGTCATCCGTCATCGGTGAATCTTCAGGAAACGACCCATGAGATCCCCGATTAATACTAGTCTTTTACGCATTATCGATGTCCAATCTCGATAATACTCTGACTAGGGATATTTAATGATTTATCCTTCGTGGATTGATACTGTCTCATATCATTCTTAATCTATGAACAAATCATAAGGACCTCATATCATTTATTCAACTTGGTGATCTAATCACAAATGATAAGAGAGCAATCTCCTTGTCACATAGTTAATTTGTACAACAACACCATGATCTGTACAAATAGTGACGCTATGGGTCATAACTGTCCAACATGTGATGATCGAATAAATCGCATCAGAAGATAATCATGCAAATCCGCTGACGAAAGCCTTTCCTCAGCAGAAATTTGAGTGAACCGTACATAGTTTGGGTGTAGGACACTCGAGTGACTGGCTATATGCCAAGTGGGAGATTGTTGGACAGTTATGACCCATAGCGTCACTATTTGTACAGATCATGGTGATGTTGTACAAATTAACTATGTGACAAAGGAAATTGCTCTCTTATCATTTGTAATTAGATTACCAAGATGTATAAATGATAGGAGGTCCATATGATTAGTTCCTGGATTGAGATGATATGAGACAATATCAATCCATGAAGGTTTAATCATTAAATATCCCTAGTCAGAGTATTATCGAGATTGGACATCGATAATACGGAAAAGACTAATATTACACTTGTGCGCGTTGTTTGGGCATAACGACATAGTTCTCATATATTTGGGTATAGGATACTCATGCAAGTGTAGTAGGAGGTTGTGTTTTACAGATGGTACGGAAAACAACTTCGCTCTGGATAGACCCGCGGAATTCCATTGGTAGTATAACTATGTGTCTATGGAAGTCCGAATCAGGGTAGGTGTATTTGGTCTTAACCTGGGACTTGCACCGCTAATACTTGCGACAATCAAAATACTTTGGTTTTGGTCGTCCAGGGCTTTAACAGGTTCTGTGTACGCCTCTGCTGGGTATATTGAGAATCGTAGTGTGTTGGGTGTGATGTCAAGACGGAATAATCACTCCAGTCATAGTGGAGATGATGGTCACGTAGGATACAGAACTGGTTCTCTTATGTACTGCAATCATCAGGATAATATGACTAGGTCATGATTATCCGATTATAGAGACTAGTTACCAGAGATCCGATATGTGTTTCGTATGGGGCAGACACAATTCCAGCCCCAGGCCTAGCATGTGACATCCGATACTGGATCAAAATACGCAATACTATGTATACTACGTCTGATATAGATCACTTATTCCTGTAAGGATATTTCTGGAGAATTGGGTAGGCATAGCGCTTTGCTATAAGCCAACCTTGTCTTATAAATCGGTACAAATGTAGTACTAGGTACTTACGTGTTCGGATAGTCCGACGATCGGATTTACTGCCAACATATCCGGGGATCTCATGGGTCGCTTCCCGAAGATTTACCGATGACGTATGACTCGCACTTTATTAATCTGGGATTAATTAGATGAGAGAGAAAATAATCTGGGATTAATTGCGGAGATATTTTATCTGGGATAAAATATCATTTAAAGAGAGAGAACGATTAATTTGGAATTAATCGATAAAATAATATATTCGATATATTATACGAAATTGGATTTCGACGCGGAATTGAAATTAGATTTTAATTCGGGCGAGCGAGTTAATTTAGAATTAATTCGTTAGCGACATGAATAGTGATTTTGCTAGGCATAATTATTTAATTACGTCGCAACGGAAAATTCATTAATTTGGAATTATCGAACCCGAGCCCGGAAGTGTTTGCGAGCGCACTCGAATTTCAAATTCAAGTGTGGCCCGCAACTCACATCAAGCGTCAAATCACTTGTCACTTTGAGTGATGTGATGTGTAGTACATGTGATGTGAATAGTTGATGTAGGGGTTGGCAAAGCTTTAATGGCTTGACTTTTTGGAAAAGTAAAAATGTTATATGTTTATTTGTTTTTTGAAAACAAATAACTAATACAATTTTTGCAACCAACTAACACAACTCTCTCTCACACACTCTTCTTCTCTCTCGGCCAAGAGGCCTTTCTTCTCTTCTTTGGTTTTCCAAAAACCGTGAGCAAAGAGAAGTTCCATAATGATTTTTGTGGCAAAAATCAAGAGTGCTAGCACACAAAGAAGACATACAAAGGTGATAGGGAAACCCACTTGTGAGCAAGGAATCACCAAATGAAGCTTGGAGCTTGGAGCATACTTGGAATTTGATGATTGCCGAATTTTGAAAGAGCAAAAACTGCATGTTGCCGTGAGCCTTGGAGGAGTTCAAAGGGCTTAAAAAAAATTTTTTCTTCGACGCATCGCCTCAACCGATCGATCTAAGTATTCCGCAACTTCTTCGTGTATTCACACTTATGTTTCATCGCTTTATTCGATCCTCGAGACCGTAGACTTTCCCAACACTAAAAATGGAGCTCATTGAATTCTGAGGGAATGCACAGATGTCTTCACATGGAGCCATATATTTATGCCTCGGATAGATCCTTCTGTCGTTCTTGTCAATAGACCAGACTCATAAGCCAGTGAAGCAAAAAAGAAATTCCAATACTGTAGCAATGGCCAAATAATCATAATTTTTATAAATTAATATTTTACCTCTAATGCGGTTTTACAAAAAGTTATCAAAATACTTCCGGAGCGATTCTAAAAATTTCGAGAATTTTTCTTATGCATTATTACATATACAATTTCATTCACAATTTCTCAATTTCACAAATTATACCACAATTGAATTAATTATATAATTAATCAAATTAATCTTTAATAATCCAAAATCATACAAAACTAAATCCCTAATTACCAATTGAAAGTCAACCATCATAAAGCAACTTAAGAACAATTCTAGGTCACCAATGAGTAGCTTAAGCGACTCTACAATGGTAGTTTGGTGTCCTACACCATAATTTCACCTAATTATAATAATTTGTCAACTTAATATTACACATGCAATAAAGACTTCCTATTAGGGGTTTTAAATATAAATTAACACCAAATGATGAAAGATTCTCAATTATATCAAATATAGTTAAATGGGAACAAAAAAATTTCAACCAAATAAAATTAGTAAATACCATAATTTCACCAATTTTAGCTTTGGTTGCTTCCAATTGTTCTTCCACCTTCTCTAATTTTGGTGAATTAAACAAATCTTAATAAAGCCCCAATTTTGCTCATTCTTAAATGGACAATTCATCAGAAAAAATTTTCAAGCCAAATTACTCTTCAAATAGCCGAAAAAATGATTATATAGGGGATAGTCATTTTAATAATTAAAATACTTGGCCAAAATTAAGCCAAATGTATATATTCTAATATATGATTATAATATTGTCATGTTATAAAGCTTATCTAATATGTTTTAATTAAAGAATATTCCAAGAATATTCAATAATTAAAAATAATTATTAAATTAATTAATAATTATTTATTTATTTATTTTATACATGTATCAAAATTCTAATGTGTATATGATCAAATTATGTATCATATACATATACACATTAAATATAAAAAATACCCCAATATATGTAGCGTTACAAATAATTCGTATTATTCATAATTGATTGCTCTTTATGTTCATGTATATATGTCACGAAACAAATTATATGTCCATAATTTGCCAATTCACAAATTATGATGACCATAAATAACCACATTGGACCATACAAGTCGAGGTATAGGCATACTATATAGTCCATCTGTCATACGCTATCTGAATTGTACCAGAGATATAAATGAGAATTTCAAATCTTTATAAGGTACAATTCATATTGTTGGGGTGGTTGTGGGACCCCTAGGGTCGGATCGGTGCCCCGCGCATTGGAAATGGATCTAACCCATGGTAATTGAGCATGGGTGTATTTTTAAATATTTTAATGGAATGTTATATTCCATTACGAGTGTATAAGAAAAAACCGGGATGAATCGGAGTCCGGAAAAACAAATCGGAAGAAAATCAAAACCTACACACCTGGTGTGAAAGCTTGCGTGTGCGAGTGCGTTACATGCAGCAAACACTGTACACAAGGTTTCATGCATGCAGCGCATGCTGCATACATGCTGCATTGCAACGCAGCAGACGTTTTTTGCCTATATTGTTTTTTTTGAAAAATCCTTAATCACTTTTTAAAAAACACCCAAAATAATTTTAATTTCAAAGTCAACCTCAACACATATTATACAACAAACATACATGTACTCTAAATATATATATGTATTTCTCCGAATCAAAACACAAACCAAAATACAATCCCACAATGAAGTGACTCATGAATAATTCTAAGTCACTTAAAAGTGGTCAATTGATTTTAGAATGGTAGCCATAACTCCAAGCTTTTATCTTGAGTTCCAAACTCTAATTTTATGTTTATGTCCAACATAAACATTTTGACTCAATCACAAATATATTGTGTTTATGCTTCTAAAGCATCCATACACAATTCATTAGCCGAATTTCAAGATCAAGTTATGTTATTATGTATCAAATACATAATACATCACTATATGCTTCATTAATCAAAAAAATCATTAATGAAAATATAATTTTAGAGAAGATCAAACTTACCTAGTAAGTTTGATTCCAAGATCAATCTTCTTCTCATTGTTGAAATGTTATAGAGAACTTTCAAAGCTAGCAAGCTTGATTCCATTATCTAATCTTGATTCCAAAGCTTCCAAGCTTGATTCTAAGAACTAATTTTCTTCTTGTTGTTGAAATGTCGTAGAGAATTTCCAAATAGGTTAATATCTATAATTCTTAGTTGTTTTAGCTTTCTCAAGGTTAACTTTCTTAAAATTAATTAAGAACTTTCTCAAACTTCCTTTTTATAGTGAAGCTTATGTAATTTTTAATTAATAAATGTTCTAATCAAATTTTAGGTGGGCTTAATCCAATTTGTCCAAATATGTATAATTAGGTGTGACTTATCACCTTTGTCTACCACTTTGATTTAATTCAATTAAATCAGATAAAGTTTAACCAATTGATTAGTTCATTGTTTAGCACTTTGATTTAATCAAATAAATCAAGACAAATACACCTATTATTATATATTTTGTAATTACCAAAATATCCTCCAATGATAGAGATATTTATGAAATTACAACAAAGCCCTTGTGTGATTTTGGATTAATCCAATAATTCTAATTGGGTCAAAGTAAAAAATTAATATTATCCAATAACACTTAATTATTTAATTGATAATTATAATATCAAATATTATTTACTATCAAACATTATCGGTTACCCAAGTGCTCAACGAGTACACTTCATATTGTGGGACTCTCTAAGTCCAGACACGTTCGTTATATAAGCCTAACTTATATGTACGCAATTCGGCCATCTCCGAATTCGTGAAGAACACGAACAAAATTTCTGAACTATAAAAGTCGAGGTCATCACGTATGTTAAGAAATCCCTCCGTTGTAGGCTATCCGAGTTGTACTTATAAAATATAGATTACACCGTCAAATTTCTGAGGCGCACATCTCATATTATCGACATGTTTACGATTATTTATAACTAATAAAAAAACCATTTCTGATATATGTGATCAACCCGAGGTGATCGGTTTTGGCCAAAGTCTTACGAATCATGACTAATCATCTGGATATCCTAAACCTTTACGATACACATACAGGGTGACAGTATCTATCTTGATACGCATTTGATTATAGAATGCATCGGTCCACACCTAACGAACATCTAGCAGTCAAATCATGAAATATCTTTGACATAAATGGCATAAAATTGTAGAGGATCACACACAAAATCAATGATGTCCTATAGTCAAATGATCACATATCCTACTCGACTCGATGAGATTCCTATTGATGGTGGTGTGTACTTCCAACTATTAAGAATCACATGTGAGTCATTCAGTATTCGCTCCAACAAATACCCACATGTCTATACGAGCTTCCATTACTTATGGTACATCAGGTTAAACCATTGGAACTTCAATTCCAATATACGACATGTGCCAGTCTTCTAGGTTATAGGAATTTGACCATATTCCAAAACCAATGGTTAGGAATATTTACTTTAAGATTAGTGTATAATAATAATACTATTCCAATATCGGACCACCCAGTGTCCAGTATTACTACATGACTATTCTAAGGTCAATGTCATTCTCAACATATTTATATATCAATCTAATATGAATAATGACATTACCATTAATAAAGTTGAAATGAAAATATAGTTATTTTATTAATAAATAACAAAATATAATGTAAAATACATTATTCAGATTGGCGCTCTAAGCACCAATTTCAACAAACTCCCACTTGCTTAGTGTCAATCCGGATGGTATCGAAGTCTCATCTCCTCCAATGTTTATTGAATAACTTAGGAGGTAAGACTTTAGTAAGCGGGTCTGTTGTGTTGTCTTGTCCTTGAACCTTCAAGACCACTATGTCTTTTCATTCAATAATCTCTCTAATCACGCGATATTTCCTTGCACGTGTTTAGACTTGGAATGCACTCTCGGCTCCTTAGTCTGCGGAATGGCTCTGCTATTATCATTGTACAGTGGGATCAAATCCATAATACTTGGTATAATGTCAAGTTCTATGATAAAATTCCTAATCCAAACAACTTCTTTAGCAGCTTCCAAAGTCGCTATAAATTCTGCCTCAGTGGTGGAATCATCTACTGAGCCTTGCTTTGAACATCGCCAACTAATCGTACCGCCATTAAGGGTAAAAATGTATCCGGATGTAGACTTTCTATCATCCGGACCTCCCTAAAAGTCAGAGTCTGTATAACCCTTAACTTGTAGCTCATCTTCTCCATATATGATAAACTTATCCTTAGTACCTTTAATATATTTCAGGATATAATTCATATTTGTCCAATGATAATTACTCGAATTAGATTGATATCGGCTAGTCACATTGACGCCGAAACTGATGTCAGGTCTTGTACATAACATAGCATACATAATGCTTCCAATACAAGAAATATATGACAAGTTAGACATTCTAACTCTCTATTCCTCCGTCTGAGGTGCCATTTTATTCGAAAGATGTACGCCATATCAAAAATGTACATTTACTGCACTGTAGTTGGTAAAACCATACATTTCTAATATTTTATCTATGTACGTGGATTGCGACAACCCGATAAGCTTCCTTACTCTATCTCGGTAGAACCTTATACCCAATATATGGAAAGCTTCACTTGTGTATTTCATGGAGAAATTTTTGTAAAGGTAGGCTTTCCCACTTTACATCAATCCTATATCATTTCCAATGATAAGGATATCATCTATAAATAATACAAATAATGCTATTATGCTCTCACTAACTTTCTTATAAACACACGATTCTTTCTCGTTCTTAATGAATCCAGAAAATATAATTATCTCATCAAAATGACAATTCCAGCTTCAGGATGTATGTTTAAGTCCATAAATAGACTTTTTGAGCTTACAAACCAAGTTTGAAGTCTCACTGAATACGAAACCCTCTGGTTGTTTCATATAGATATCCTCATCGAGGAATCCATTTAGGAAAACAATTTTCACATCCATCTGCCATATCTCATAATCGTGATATGCATCAATGGTTAAAAGAATCCTAATGGATTTTAGCATGGCTACTGGTGAAAAAGTTTCATCATAGTCAATCTCAAGACATTGAGTGTAACCTTTCGCTACTAGTGGGCCTTAAAGGTTTCCACATTTCCATTTGGCCCTCGCTTCATTTTATAAACCCATTTACACCAACGGGTATAATTCTTTTGGGAAGTTCAACCAAATCCCAGACTTGATTGTCATACATAGAATGTATTTCAGATTTCATGGCTACCTGCCATTTTCCCGAATTGATATCCAATATCGTCTGTTTATACGTAGTCGGATCCATTTCCTCCAAGAGGATAATATCAAGGCTCGCATCAGACGATAAAAATAGTCTCTTTGGAGCTCTTGATATTTTATTCGACCTACGTAGAACATGTGTTATAGATCCTTCACCTATTAGGATCTCTGGTTCCATCTCGGGTTCCTAAATGTTGGGATTAAACTCATTGAGTTCAATCTTTCTACAATTCTGACTTTTTCTCAAAAATATCTTTTCAAGAAAAGTGTCAAAACGAGCAACAAAAAATATTTCGTTGCACAGAATCATAGAATTGATATCCCAAAGAATTTTCAGGATATCCAACGAACCTATATTTATACCCATTGGGTACAAGTTTATCCCGTTGCACGAGACAACCCTAAATCTTTAAATATATAATACTTGGATTTCTATCGTAACATATCTGATATGGAGTCATAGAATTAACTTTCGATGAAACTCTATTAAGTATGTGGGAAGTAATAAGTAAAGTATAACCCCAAATGTAATATTGAAGATCTATATAGCTCATCATTGATCGTATCATATCCAATAAAGTATCATTTCTCCGTTCGGACACGCCATTGTGTTGAGGAGTTCCTAGTGGGCTATATTGGGTGAGAATTTCATTCTCCCTTAAATAACTTCTGAATTCTTCGCTCATAAATTCACCACATCGATCTGATCAAAGGTACTTGATGAATATACTGGTTTATTTTTCTACTTCATTTCAGAATATTTTAAACTTTTCAATTGTTTTTGATTTATATCTCATCAAATAGACATATACATATATTGACTTATCATCAGTGAAATTCACGAAATAAGTTGAACCATCATGAGTGACTTGATTTAATGGATCACACACATCACAGTGTATTAGCTCCAATAAATCTTCAGCATGGTATCCAACACCAATAAATGGGGCCTTTGTCATTTTCCCTTCGATATATGACTAACAAATCAGATAAAGATATAAGGTAAGATATTCAATCAAACCATCCTTAACTAATTTTGATAGATGTCTAACACCTATGTGCCCAATCTCATATGTCATAATTCAATATTATTTAATTCAGATCTTTAACTTGTATTTTTCTCTACATTAAAGACATCTCGATATGTTTCCAAAATATAATGACCGTTAGATAAAGAACATTCATATATCGAATAGTTGTCTTTATCATATAAACACAAAGCATCATCTTTAATGTTTATTTTATGTCTCTTTTTATCCAATATCGATAATGATATTATCTGTCTAATAAGATGGTGTAATAATAACAGTCATGTAAAATTAATTTACATCCATTAAAGAGATCTAAAATAACTGTTCTTATGGCCTTGACATCCAATGTCTTGTCATTCCCAACTCTAAGTTGGTCTCCCATTTGTTCATCTTTCTTTTAACTCTCATGGTGTGCATGGAGTTGCAAATATGAGTGAGACTATCGGTGTCTAACACCCAACCACTATTTTCATCTAAGGTTATGAGATGTCAATAATAGGAAAAATATAAAGCGTCCATAGGGTTCCTCATTTTCCTTTCAGCTCTGGATAGTCAAGTTTCTAGTGTCCAGACTTCTGGCAATATAGACATGCAACACGAGCTACACCCGGTCTTGCAGTTTGTTTCTTGGAGTCTTTTATCTTATTTCTCATTTTAATCTTCTTAGACATCCTATAAATCTTTGAAGAGCTTACTCCACAATAGAGATAGAAGTAGGATTCCTTTTTTTCAAATTATGTTCCGCCAAATGTAACAAGTTGTGAAGCTTTTCATATATGGCTTGCATCGAATGCATCACAAAGCCAACTTTGTACCAAGTAAAGAAGATAAAATCAGATTTTGGCCTAGCCTTTCATCTATCGTATTGTTACGTCGTTCCAAATATCGGATCTAACCACTCTTTCATCCTTGAGCGTATCATGAAACAATTCCTTAGACCTTCGATAGATCTCAATTTCTTGATTTGCTTCGAACAACTCTTTGAGTATTCTCATATAGCTCCAAGCATTTGGTACATCTATATACTTTCTAAGCAAATCAGGAACAATTTTGACATCATTGGATTGAGTGTCACATACCTCAATCATTCTGAATCCAAGATAAAGTGATTGTTCATCTCATACTCTAAGTAGTTCGAGGCTCCTTCAGTTTATTGGAATCCAAAAATCGTGCTAATGGATTTGTGGTAGCCTTCTACAATACAACAACTAAACACTAGCAAAATATTTTCATTTCAATGTAAAAACACTAATACGATTATGGATTTTAAATTTATTAGTGCATTCCCACTATTTTACGTAATTCTGTAATCTCCCTTAACGAGAAAATAGAAATTTGACAATCAAAATTTCATAGCGGAAGGTGGATCTCATGACATTTACTCCAGCCTCATAATAATGACAGTTTTGACCTTCATAAACTCATTAGGTAGACATCAAAGGTCAATCGCATCCATGTGACTCCTACGTTTGGTCCTGAACCGTTTCTTATCCTCACAATAATGATAGTATTGGATTAAGACATGTTACAGGTGTATACTTGTCAATATGCAATAATGAGCTTCGTAAGTACACCCTCACAATAATGACGGTATTGGGTGACCACGTCAACTCATCACCCTACATCTAATGTTTTACTAGAGCGACCTAAGTTCCGACCATCTATATTCTCACAATAATGATGGTATTGACCATAAGTAATAAGAGCCCATTCATTTCTGTATTGATAAGATGGACCATCCAATAATGATCCAACATTATTTATACTATTATTTAAAATATAGTAATCACCTAATCACGAGAGATTTATGACAATGAAGTCATTAACATGCTTGGTTTAAAATAAAAATTTGAATTTAAAACTTTCAAAGCATATCTAATATGACTTATGCATAATTAAATTAAAATTACAGAGGCATAGATTCAAATACATGTCAAACATGCAACATGCGTTGTGTGGTTAAGACCTGCTCTGATACTGTTCCGTTAGGCCAGTTACATGACCCCTAGGGTCGGACCGATAATTTAGAATTTATGTATTTTTAAATATTTTAATGGAATATTATATTCCATTACGAGTATATATAGAAAAATCGGGGATAAATCGGAGTCTGGAAAAATAAATCGGGAGATAATATGAACCCGAACACCTGGTACGCGCATAAAGCATGCTTGCACTACAGCAAACATGCTGTGCTGCAATGCAGCAGGCGCTGTTTGCCTTTTTTTTTTCAACTGTATAGGGAAAAATCAAGGATGAATCGGAGTCCGGAAAAATAAATCGGGAGATTGCACGCCTGGTGCGCGCCTAGCTCATTCATGTTGCATGTCAGCGCTGCATGTATGCAATAAGTATGCTGCACTGCAACGCAACAGGCGATGTTTGCCTTTTTTTTTTTTTGAAAAATCCTTAATCACTTTTAAAAAACACCCAAAATAATTTTAATTTCAAAGTCAACTTCAACACATATTATACAACAGACATATATATATTCTAAATACATATAAGTATTTCTTTGAATCAAACCACAAACCAAAATAAATTCCATAATGAAGTGACTCATGAAAAATTCTAGGTTACTCAAAGGTGGTCAAGATTCTAAAATAATAGTCATAACTCCAAGCCTTTATCTAGAGTTCCAAACTCTAATTTTATATTTATGTCCAACATAAATATTTTGACCCAATTATAAGTATATTGTGTTTATGCTTCCAAAGCATCCATACACAATTCATAAGCCTAATTTCAACATCAAGTTATGTTATTCTGTATCCAATACATAATACATCACTATATGTTTCATTAATAAAAAAAAAACTCACTAATGAAAACATAACTTTAGAGAAGATCAAACTAACCTAGTAAGCTTGAATCCAAGATCCAATCTTCTTCTCCTTTTTGAAATGTTGTAGAGAACTTCCAAAACTAGCAAGCTTGATTCCTAGATTCAATCTTGATTCCAAACCTAGCAACCTCGATTCCAATATCTAATTTTCTTTTTTATGTTAAAATATTATAGAGAACTTTTAAAGCTTCTCTAAACACTTTTTTACTTAGGCTTATATTTATAATTCTTGCTTATTTCCCCTTTTTAATCTTGATTATCTTTGGTCTTATCTTATAAAATTCCCCCTATTTGGTAATTACGATAGGTTTGTTCCTCATGATCGTCTCTATTTAAGTTTTATTTATTCTCTCCTCAATGGAATTTTTTACTTGTTGTATTGCCTGCTCCCACTCGTTAACTTGATTTATGAGGCTTTCTTCCCCTTTCGTGTCCTCTTGTTCCTTTACTGGTACTAGTATTATGAGGGCGCTACTTCCATTATAGGCTAAGTCCACCTCCTTGGTGTTTCCCTCTCCTTAGCATATAGGCTTTTTATTGCTCTTCTTAGCAAGCATCCCCACAATATGGTAATGATTCTTTCCTCCTCTAGTTTTTTCACTTGGGTTGAGATTTAGCTTTCTCAAACTCAATTAAAAATTTGCTCAAGCTTGCCTGTTATAGTGAAACTTATGTAATTTTTACTTAATAAAAGTTTTAATCAACTTTTAGGTAGGTTTAATCTAATGTTCCCAAATATATATAATTAGGTGTGACTTATCACATTTGCCTATCACTTTGATTTAATCCAATTAAATCAAGACAAATACACTTATTATTGTATATTTTATAATTACTAAAATATCCTCCAATGGTAGAGATATTTATGAAATTACAACAAAGCCCTTGTGTGATTTTGGATTAATCCAATTCATCCAATTGTGTCAAAGTAAATAATTAATGTTATCCAATAACACTTAATTATTTTAATTGATAATTATAATATCAAATATTATTTATTATCAAATATTATCAGCTACTCAAGTGTTAAAAGAGTACACTTCATATTGTGAGACTCTCTAATTCAGAAACATTAGTCATATAAGCTGACACGCTCAAAAAATGGTCTTTTTACTCCCAATTATAAGAGTGTCGAAGTAATAAAATAATCTGATAAGTCCGGGGTCGATCCATAGGGAATAAATTCAATAGGATAAAATAATAATTCAACTAATAAAATAAAAATAATAAAATATTAGGGTTAGGGGATCCACTCTTGATATTTCAAATATAAAATATTTTTTACTTTTTATAAAATATAAATTATAATTATTTTCCAATTAATTTATTTCATAATCATCAGGTATTAATTATGCCAACATATGTAATTCTTCATGTCGATAATTAGTCCGGCCAATGTACTAAATATGCCATAATATATAAAACCAGCCATAAAGGCAGTGATAATATTTGTCTATAACAAGTCTTGCCAAGGTACTCAATTATGCCAAATATATAAAACCAGCCATATAGGCGGAACCGTATTGTCTATAATTAATCCAGATCTTTAATAGTTCACTATCTCTCATTTATGGGATTCAAATATTATTTGTGTTAATCAGGGACTATCTGCAGCTAGTCAAGAGTCCTAAATAAACTGAAAACAGTATGAATTTTATTTGAGAAATTATCACAATTTATAAAATATAATATAAATAAAAATTACATATATTTTTATACCACTAGTTTCACCCTTTACCCCAACATGAAAAAAATTAGCAGAACAATATATAAATAAAAACACTCATAATTTTATTAATAAATGAAAAATAAATTACAAAAGAAAAAAATACACACAAGAGCTCATTCCACAAAGTCTCAGAGAGACATGTGGAAATTTTGATGAAGAACTGAGGTGCTGAGCATCTATATTTATAGAGGATGCTCAACATCCTCCAACATAATGCAAATGAATTGCAAATATTGCAATTTGCTTGTCAACAATTTGGTGGATGATTTACATTTTCTTTTTTTGTTTTTGTTTTTTTTTTTGTTTTTCTATTTCATTTTTATTTGATTTTTCATTGCATGCAATAACAAATTCTCCACATTTATACCGAAAGGTAGAGACAATTTATTTTTTTTTATTTTTTTATTTTTGTTTATGTATTTAAATATTACATATAACACACTTTAGATTTTTCATCAATTTCGGCCTTGAAGATTTCAGAATTAGAAAATCTTGTCATTAGTAAAGTTGTAGATATTTGAGTTTTATTTAATCTGAAACTGGAATCGTCACAATCCGACATTGGAGTACAAAGTTATGACTAAAATACGAAAATTATGCAAGGTTGGTATTTTCGAAGTTGTACACTGTTAGAATACTCTATTAAATTTCTGGCCTCCAAAATCCAAATGTCAAGTCCATCTCTAGTTATGCATCCAAAGTATTATTTTACCTACATAATAGATAAAAATCACAATAAACATAAATATAATTATTATTTAACAAATATGCTAAATTAAGGTGATTAATGAAACTACAAGTTTAAAATGATTAATTTTTCTTTTAATAAATGTACACTTTGTCACGTTCATCACACCACCAACCAGCTTATTACTGGTCCCTAGTAATTTAAGCGAAAACTTAAAAGAAAAATTCTTATCCAAGTTAATAATTGTTTTCTTTTTTTCTAAATAATCAAATAAGTAATTTCTCCTGTATTTTTTTACCATTCTTTCATACACTCATAAAACAAAGTCTCAATCAATTCATTGTGCTCACAATATTCACAGGTTTTGTTGAAAATAGAGTAATATTTTTGTCCTAATGTTATATTAGAATTCAAACCTTTTGGCAATGAGAATTTATTTATTAATACAAAATAATTTTTTTTTAATAATAATCCAACTTCAATCCTTTTAACGAGCTTTGGGTCAGTGACTCCCAAACCAGTTGGTGGTAGGGCACTAGGTGTTAAGACACCCTATGGACTTAATTGCTCGGATCTCAGATGTTAAAACGAAGAAGTGTACAACTTCCTTTAAGCTTTCTCTTTAACCTACGTAATGAGTTTTGGGCCAGTGACTCTCAGACCAGTTGGCATTCGGGCGCTAAGTGTTAAAACACCTATACGGACTTAATTGCTTGAGTTAAAGAAGCTATGAAATCGAACTTATTCACACATTTTTTTACAAACACAAGCTCTACCGTTTTACGCGAACAATCAATACTTACTGAGGCAAGATGTCCGGTTAATAGGTAAAAACTTAATTATTATTAATATCATTTTTTTTAAACTAACTCAAGCTCTACCATTTTATGCGAACAATCACTGTTTGTTGAGGTAAGATGTCCGGTTACTAAGCAAAAGCATGATCACTTTTTTTTATTTGCCTTTTTTTCTTTTCTTTTTTTTTTAAATAAAAACATAAACTTCATTGCTTTTAGGCGCTACCTCCAACAAACTAGAGAACTGAATATTACAAACTTTTCACTTTCAACCCATGATTATATGTTACCATGTATGTTGATAATTCTTGTTAAATGAGCATGAGAAAATCAAATTAAAATAATTTCATGGAGAATTCATAAATTTAAATGATTCAAAAGGAAAGAAACAAAAATAACTTGTGACGAATAACATTAAAAACAAAAATAATTTTGTATTTTATTTTTTACAAACAAAACAAAATAATTTTATTTTTAAAAAAAAAAAAAACATTCTAGTCAACTATCCTCTTCCCCCAACCAAATTAAGACATGTTCCCCAATTTCTGAATGAGAAGAAGTAGAGTTTAGAAGACATCACCTGATTTGTGTGGTATTGACAATTGAATGTACAACACTGCTACTAAAAAGAAAGATTATAGCTAAAAAAAAATCAAAATAGTAAATTGAAATATAGTTGTGATTGTGGATCACATCTTCCTCTAGTTTTACGTCCAATAACGGTTTGAACGCCCTTTATGGGTTGAGGATATGCTTCTCATCCGATTTTCTTATAAATCGACAAACATGGTCTTTTAAAGTCAGATTCCCGAGACTATAATTTAGAAAAGTGATGTTTGTTTTTAAAAAAATATACACAAAACAAAAAAAAATATAAATGATTTTTTTTAAAACACACAAAACAACAAGAAAGTGAAAAAAAATAATATAATAATGTTAAATTATTACTCTATCTATTAAATTGCATTCCCGGCAACGGCGCCAAAAACTTGACATGCTCAAAAAGTGGTTCTTTACTCCCAAGTATAAGAGTGTCGAAGTAATATAATAATCTGGTAAGTCCGAGATTGATCCAAAGGGAATAGATTTAATATGATAAAATATTAATTCAACTAATAAAATCAAAATAATAAAATATTAGGGGGGATCCACTCTTGATATTTCAAATATAAAATATTTTTTAATTTTTTAAAATATAAAATATAATTTTTTCTCAATCAATTTATTTCATAATTATCATGTATTAATTATGCCAACATATGTAATTCGTCATGTCGATAATTAGTCCTGCCAAGGTACTAAATATACCAAAATATATAAAATCATCCATAAAGGTGGTGATAACATTTGTCTATAACAAGTCATGCCAAGGAACTCAATTATGCCAAATATATAAAACCAGCCATATAGGTGGAACCATATTGTCTATAATTAATCCATATCTTTAATAGTCCACTCTTTCATTTATAGGATTCAAGTATTATATGTGCCTATCGAGAACTGTCTACAGCTATTCAAGAGTCCTAAATAAACTGAGAAGAGTATGAATTTTATTTGGAAAATTATCACAATTTATAAAATATAATATAAATAAAAATTACATATATTTTTATACCACTAGCTTCACCCTTTACCCAATATGATAAAAATTAGCAGAAAAAGATATAAATAAAAGCACTCATAATTTTATTAATAAAATAAAAATAAATTACAAAAGAAAAAATACACACAATAGCTCATCTCACAAAGTCTCATAGAGACATGTGGAAATTTTGCTGAAGAACTGAGGTGCTGAACTAATTATTTATAGAGGATGCTCAGCATCCTCCAACATAATGCAAATGAATTACAAATTTTACAATTTATTTTCAACAATTCGGTGGATGATTTACATTTACATTTTTTTTTTTGCTTTTTTTTTTCTATTTTTTTTTATTTGATTTGTCATTGCATGCAAATAATTTGCATGCAATGACAAATTCTCCCCCTTTCCACTGAAAGGTGGAGACAATTTATTATTATTTTTTTATTTTTTATTTTTGTTTATGTCTTTAAATATTACATATAACATACTTTGGATTTTTCATTAATTTCGGCCTTGAAGACTTCAGAATTAGAAAATCTTGTCAACAATAAAGTTGTAGATATTTGAGTCTTCTTTCATCTGAAACTTGAATCGTCTCAATCTGACATTGGAGTAAAAAGTTATGACCAAAATATGAAAAATTATGCAAGACTAGTATTTCCGAAGTGGTACATTGTTAGAATGCCCTATTAAGTTTCTGACCTCCAAAATCCAAATGTCAAGTCCATCTCTAGTTATGCATCCAAAATATTATTTTACCTATATAAAGGATAAAAATCACAATAAACAAAAATATAATTATTATTTAACAAATGTGCTAAATTAAGGTGATTAATGAAACTACAAGTGTAAAATGATTAATTTTTCTTTTAATAAATGTGCACTTTGTCACATTCATCATAAGCCTAGCTTATATGTACGTAATTTGATCACCTCCGAATTTACGAAGAACACTAACGACCTTTCTGAATATACAAGTCGAGGTCATCACATATGTTTAGCAATCTCCCTATCGTAGGCTATCCAAGTTGTGCTTAGGAAACATAGATTACACCGTCAAGTTTCTGAGGCGCACATCTCATATTGTCGAAATGTCCATGATTCTTTACAACTAATCAGAACGCCATTTATGATATATGCGATCAACCCTAGGTGATCGGTTTTGGCCAAAGTCTTAATAATTGTGACTAATCGTCTTGATACATTAACCTCTTATGTTACACATACGGGCCGATGAATCCTATCTTGATATGCAATTGATTAACGAGTGCATCGGTCCACACCCAACGAACATCTAGCGGTCAGACCATGAAAGGTCTCTGACATATATGGCATCAAAGTGTGGAGGATCACACAAAAAATCAATGTTATGGTATAGTCAAAGGATCACATATACTACTCGACTCTATGAGATTCCTATTGATGGTGGTGTGTACTTTCAAATATTAGGAATCATTTATGAGTCATTCAGTATTCGCTCTAACAAATATCCACATGTCTATACGAGCTTCCGTTTCTCATGGTACATCGGGGTTAAACCATTGGAACTCCAATTCTAATATACGATATGTGCTAGTCTTCAAGGTTATAAGAATTCGACCATATTCCAAAAATAACAATTAGGAATATTTACTTTAAGAATAATTTATAATAGTAATACTATTCTAATGTCAGACTACCTAGTGTCCAGTATTACTACATGATTATTCTAAGGTCAATGTCATTCTCAGTATATTTATATATCAATCTAATATGAATAATGACATCACCATTAATAAGGTTGAAATGAAAATGTAGTTATTTTATTAATAAATAATAAAATATAATGTACAATATATTATTCGGATTGACATTCCAAACACCAACTCCAACACATATATGTGTCACGACATATTCATGATCTTTCAATCAACATTCAGAACTCGTTTCCAAAATATACTCTGATCATATATTTAAATATCACAAAGTAGATGCATAAATCCCGCACATGGGAATGACAGATCCTCTCTAGATACATTATATGATATTGTAGACATTTCATTTTTACATTAGCCCGATGATGAGCCTCGTATGGAGGCACTACCTGAAAAGTTACGAAAGTTGAGGAAAATGGATGCCGGAAGGAAAGAAAACCTCTAAAAATTAGCACCTCATCAGATTCGGACTCACTAGCCAGCCTCAGATCCGCTCAGTCAGCTTCTACTTCAAACCATAGCTTCAGACACGCCCTTGCACCCTTCAACTTCGGCCCATCCATACAGCCCAAACCAAATACAATCCTTCCACATGCCCAAAACCCCATGCAATCCACATGCTCAAATCCCCTCATCAACACTTTCCAATTTAACAAGATTTGAAATCCCATCCTTACCAATTTAACAAGATTTGAGATCTCCTCATCACCAAATTTGTGAGATTTTATTCCTTAAATAATTTTATAGAATATTGCCCAAGTTTCCATGATTTGTTTCCCTATTTGGAGATCCCTTCAAATCATTATAAAAAGGGACCGAATCATCTTCTTGAAAAAAATCTTGGACGGAAACCACCAACAAAAAACCCTAGGCTTCTTTCTTCTTCTTTGACCGAAAAATAACCACCAACAAAGCTACCATCACCGAAAAAACAATCAACCCAAAGACACCAAAAACACCGAAAAAAACAACCACAAAACAACCAACCCAAAGCCACCAAAAACAACAAGAAACCGAAGCCAAAAGCAACTTAAAATAGCGAACCAGTGAACCAATCTTCAATCCTTCCGGCGACGGCCTAACGTACTTCCGAGAAAGCAACTTAAAACGTAAGACCTGAGGGTACCCTTACCACATTTATTTCTATAGTTCCGGACACTGCACGTCTGGCTGGATGGGAAATACGTCCAGTTGGGTATGCGAAGTCCTACATCAAAGACGTCCAAATTTCTGGTCATATCTTTTTCTTTCTTTGGCATTTCGTTATTTATTTATCTATTTATTTACTTTTATTGTTGTTCTATCATTCCGCCTTTATTTTATTTATTTATCTGCTCATGTTGATGATTATACGTATATGCATCGTTATATGTTTTCATGTCTATTTGTATGTCCGTTTACATTGCATTGATGATTATGCATGTTATTATCCCTTGCGGTATATCGAATGGAAACCCAGAGGTAAATTCCATAGCCGAATCCGAATGGACGGTAATGCAGTCTGTACTTAGGATACAACTTCATATACCACTCGAGAAAAACTCATATATGCGTGATTAACCCCCATTTGTGTTTGCTATTTATTTATTGATTTGATTGTTTATTATAATTTTCGTTATCGCATCTTGTACTTCTTAATTTAATATGCTTTTAGAATTATGTTATTGTGATTAATTTTGCTTGGGTATGTCATTACATTTTTTATTCGCTTTTATGCATGAATTACATTAAGACTTGGCTATACCATTGTGTGAACCCGTCCATTATAATGGCATAAGTAATGGACCATTCCAAACCCAATGGTTTGAGGTTTTCCCTTGCGAGGGGTGAGTGCGACCTTAAATCTTTCCCAGTTCACACTGGGTGGCGACTTCTTTATTCTCCGGTTTAGTCCCCTGTGGGCTACTTCGTACTCTCTACGGGCTGCGAGCACAACAATGTCGTGGTCACCGAGCATCATAGGCATAGCGGTAAACCCCGCTTCGCTCCTACAGATGGAGGCTCCATTGGGGATAGAGAATCGGCCCCGAAACAATGCCTTGTAGTGTTCGTGGCTTTGACTTTACCAAGTCTCATATATTTTGCATACCCTTCTTACCCCGCTGGCGTCATGTATTGTGAAGTTGCTTTCACTCAAGGCGGCGGATCATTATGTGATGATAACCATCACTCGTTGGTGGTACCCTAGGGTATAAAAAAGGCGTGCTCACTTGGTCGCTCGAACTCTTGAGTGGGGAGACCTAGTTGTGGGCAACCCTTCACCAATGAGAGCCTTATCTGTACCCTTGTAAAGCCCACGTATGAACCATAGTTATGCATCCTATAGAAGCTACCCCTCATGCTTGTGTTTGGGACCATTATCATTTGGATCCATTTGGACTTCTCGTCATAGGGAACGAACTTGTTGGGCCACTTAAACTGGGACGAGTTTGCATCTTATGATAATTGGGCCAAAAGTTTTCAAAGTGACGATGGACCACCTTGTGTTTGGGCCCTCTACCATTTGAAGTTATTTAGCCACCTGATGGCAAAAGTGTAAACCTATTGGGCCTTTTCAACTGGGACAAGTTTACACCTCGCGATAATCTGATTGAACACTTTAAAATGATAACGGGCCAACTTGTATGAAAACCTTGATGGGCTTATAAGGTCCAAATATGATCTGAATATGTCAGATACAGGAGTCCGATATCCACACTAGCTTTCATCCAAGAATGGTACACCTTGTTATGGTATATTTGTATACTTTTGGATATCTCCAAGTCCATCCCCGCCACAACCATGATTATCGAGGGCCCAATTCGTCATTTATAGACAATGGCATGATCCCATAATAGGCTTAGTCAATTTTGTAAATGGGCAGTCTTTGTCTTTTACTGATGAAAATGGACTGAGGTAGCCAAGGTTCACCCCTGTAGCATAGGAAAGAACGATTGTGTGTACCCCACATTGGTGCATAAGATGAGCCATACCTAGGGTAGAAATGGACTTACCACGAGTGTGGGAGGAATAAGGTCGGAAGGGTATATGCTATTTTGATACCCACATGCATCACATGCATACACGCATCTTGATAACCCCTTGTCTTAAAAGCAATCATAGATATATGTTGGGTTAGAGAAGATGGAAAACTTTTCAAGAAGAGGTTAGCAAGCATGAGTGCGTCAGGCAACGAAGGTTCCCGCATGGATCAATTGGAGACCAAGATCACCAAAATTACCAAGCAACTACAAGCTTTGGCCAACGCTGTGTCCAATCTGACAGTACCACACACAGTGGGAACAGAAAACAATGAAGATGGAAGGCGTGAGGAGCCCCCGAATAGGGTGAGCGAAGAAATCCATGTTTTTGATGATGACATGGCTGAGTATGCCGTGGGAAGGATAGCCGGGCCTCAGGCAGAGTTACAGAAACTTAGAGAACAAGTAGAGTTAGTTACCCGCAAGATGAAGATAAAACATGAAGATCTATTAGACTATGATGCGATGACTTTCGAAAAACAGCTGCCTCTCTAATTTAAGATGCCTGACATGGCCAAGTTCAAAGGAAACAGAGACCCTAGGATCCATCTTCGACAATATGTTTCAGTAATAAGTTCAGTGGGTTTGTCAAAGCGCCAGGTAAGAGAAGAGTTTGGGATGTCACTGGAAGGGGCGCCCGTAGTATGGTATCATGGCCTGGAGAGAAAGGTCAGGGATGACTGGAGGGCATTAGTAGAGGCCTTTCTGAACCAATATGTCACGGACTTGGAGATAGACTTGTCGCTTCGTGACCTAGAAAACACCAAACAGAAGCTATAGGAGAGCTTCAAAGATTATGTGGATCGCTGGAGAAGCCAACTCTTGAAGATGCAGACACGGCCCTCAGAGAATGACCATATTAAAATGATTATTAAGGGCACCAAACCCTCCATTTATAACAAGCTGAGGAGGATGAACTCCATGATTAGTGACTTTCGACAGTTAAGAGAAACTATCATGGATATCGTGGAAGAAGAAGCCGAGAAAAGAAAGTTTTACAGCCAGAATAGAAAGCCCATTGGGGGCCAGAGGTGTTTGAAAAGCTGAAGAGGCAAGGACTCCTTAAACCTTTAAAACCTAGACCACTTCCAAACCATGTACCACCCCACCTCAACCTAAACTTATATTGTCACTTACATCAGGAAAAAAGCCACGAAACTGACAACTGCACCCGCCTCAGGCATGAGATCCAAAACCTCATTGAAACCCACAAGATACCCGACCCAAAAAAAGAACAACCCAACACACACTGAAACCCTCTACCCAACTACCACTATGTTCCACCACCAACCTATATGATCAACTCCGGCCTGCCTAAAAACTTTATCCTCCAAACTCTCAACCATCAAGCCTCTTGCATGGGGATATGGGACAGTAGCAGTGAAGATAAAACTGAGCAGGGGAGATATTTCTGGGAAAACTGTTGGACAATTATGACCCATAGCATCATTATTTGTACAGAACATGGTGTAGTTGTACAAATTAACTATGTGACAAAGGAAATTTCTCTTTTATCATTTGTAATTGGATTACCGGGATATATAAATGATAAAAGTCCATATGATTAGTTCCGGATTAATAAGACATGAGACAATATTAATCCACTAAGGTTTAATCATTAAATATCCTTAGTCGTAGTATTATCGAGACTGGACATCGATAATGCGAAATAGACTAGTATTGCACTTGTGCACGTTGTGGGAGCATAACGGCATAGTTCTCATATATTTAAGTATTGGATACTTATGCAAGTGTGATAGGAGGTTGTGTTTACCGATGGTATAGAAACAGCTTCGCTATAGATAGACCCCTCGGAATTCCATTGGTAGTATGACTATGTGTCTATGTGAGTCCGAATCAAGGTAGATGTATTTGGTCTTAACTTGAGACTTGCATCGCTAATACTTGCGACAATCAATATACTTTGGTTCTGGTCGTCCGTGGCTTTAATAGGTTCTATGTACGCCTCTTCTGGGTATATTGAGAATCGTAGTGTATTGGGTGTGATGTCAAGATGGAAGTATCACTTCAGTCATATGGAGATGATGATCACGTAGGATACGGAACTAGTACTCTTAAGTACTGCAGTCATCGGGATAATATGACTAGGTCATGTTTATCCGATTATAGAGACTAGTTACCAGAGATCCGATATATGCTTTGTACGGGGCAGACACAATTCCAGTCTCAGGCCTAGCATGTGACATTCGATACTGGATTGCAATACTACGTATACTACTCCTGACATAGATTACATATTCCTTAAAAGAATATTTCTAGAGAAACAGGTGCTTTGCTAGAAGCCAACCATGTCTTGTAAATCAGTAAAAACGTGGTACGGGGTACGCACGTATTCAGATAGTCTGATAACCAGATTTACTGCCAACATATCCAGAGATCTCATGGGTCGCTTCCTGAAGATTAACCGATGACGTATGACTCGGACATAATTAATCTGGGATTAATTGGAAGAGAGAGAAAATTAATCTAGGATTAATTACGGAGAATTTTATCTGGGATAAAATTCAATTAATAGAGAGAGAACGATTAATTCGGAATTAATCGATTAAAATAATATATTCAATATATTAAATGAAATTAGATTTCATAACAGAATTAAAATTGGATTTTAATTCGGGCGAACGAATTAATTCGCGAGCGATTTTAATAGTAATTTTGCTAGGCATTATTATTTAATTAAATTTGATTTAATAAAGTCGCAACGGAAAATTTGTTAATTCAGAATTAACGAACCTGAGCCCGGAATGTGTTTGTGGGCCCACTCGCATTTTGAATTATAGTGGGGCCCACACAAGTCACATCACCTAGTCAACTTTATCAACTTTTGGTTGATAGAAGTTGGTGGAATCTTGGTGACTTGTTTCTTACACAACCTTGATTTGTGATTGTTTTTTTACCTAATTTGGAATTTGGTAAATGGTAATTATTTTTGGAAAATGATATACACAAATCACAAAAAAAATGAAAAACAATACACACTCATTTCTTCTCTCTTGGCCGAAACCATGGCCTTCTTTTTCCTCTCAATGGCGTGAAGCTAGGCTTCACTTCTTCTTGATTTTGTTTCAAAAATCAACAATGCTAGCACATCAAAGGAGTCATACAAAGGTGTTAGGGACACTAATCCATGAGAATTCAAGGACAAGCTTGGAAGCTCAACATACATCAAAGGAGAATCTTGGAGCAACTTCAATGGAGGCAAAATTTTTGTTGTCTACACATCCTTAGCCGATGAAAGTGAGTATTTTCTGCTACTTTACTTTGCATATTCACATCATTTTATGCTTAATGATCTTGGTTATTGTTCTTAGAGAACCCAACAATGGTATCAGAACCTAAATTAAGCATGAAATATTTTAGGGTTCTTAATCTTGAATTTGGGTATTTTTTATTTCAGCATGATTTGATCAAATTGTTTGTTTGAGTATGCTTATATATTGATAACTTAGAGTTATATATGATCAATTTGATGAAAAATTAATTGGATTAATTTTCCCCAAAAATGTTGGCTTGGCCGAATACATAAGGACCCTTGTAGGTCATGGTGATTTTGATTTTAAGCCATTGGATGTGTTTAGAATGCTTGGATATATTGATTTGTGATTTAATTAGATTGAAATCAAAATCGGATATAAAAATCCTTTGAATTGTCGTAAGCTATTGTAAGAGCATGTTGGATTGATTTTGCTTCAATAATGTTGGACATGTATTGATTAAATTAAAGCATGATTAATTAGTGTAATTGGTGTTTTGGAAATATTAATTTAACTAATTAATTATGGCTAATACACTTTAATTAAATAATTGTGATATTTGGAATATTGTGATTAAATTAATTGGGCTTAATTTGGAATTGGGCTAAAAATGTTGTATTTGGGCTTGGTTGGGCCAAGTTTGGTTTAGGATAATTGGTTGGATCCAATTGGGCCTAAAACCATTTTCATAAAGTCCAAATATGATAAATGGGCCTTTAAATAATTAATTGGGCCTAATAGGCCAAAATTAATTTTATGGCAAATGGTGATTCCTTATTGGGCTTTGGTTGCCAAAGTCCATGCCTTATGAATTAATTAAAAGCCCATTTGACTTTAATTAAATTGACATTGGATGTTAATTGGGCTTTGAGACCCATTAAGATTAGATTTGGAATCTAAGTCATAAAGGCACATTAAAAGTTTAATTATTTAATTTGGAATTAAATATAGAATTAGTATTGAATACAATTTAAATTTGATTTAAAATTGTAGTTTGATATAATTCAAGAATTCGTACTTTGAGTACTTATTCTTAAACGAGTTGGACTCGCGCAAATCAAATCGTTGTTTGAACATTGGATGGTCATTAATTAAAGATTAATTAATTGGATTAGATTGATTGATTGTTGGTTATTATCTAGGTCCCAAGATCAAACAAGCAATGAAAACATTGTGTGAACACATCAACGGAGATAGCGGAATACTCACATCGATCGGTTGAGTCGATTTAGAGACGAATGAAGCCAAAAAGCCCACTGCCCTTCACGCCAAAACTGACCAGTCCACTGCCTCCAAATTTTCAGATTTGAGCTGAGAAAACGGAGCTCCAAGCCTCATCTAACGGATCCCGGCTCATGGGCGAACCTCCCTACCACCTTCGCAAGACTCGTAAGTGTGATAGCACTTGATTTCTCACCATGAAAAACCACTCTTGCTTCCCTAAAGCTCACGCCATTATTGGCTTCAAAAACAGTGAGCATTTCATGCTTTTGGCGTGAGGAGAAGAGGAGAAATGAGAGAGAAAGAATTTTGTGTAATGGTTGATGAAAAGCTTTTCCAAAAAGCTTTATATATTTTCCAAGAAAAATAAATAAAACCAATTACTTAATTGATTTAAATAAAATCAAAAGTAAAAGTTTTTCCCTCCAAACACTATTACACCAACTTACATCAACTATTCACATGTCACTTTAATAAAGTGATGTGATGCAAGTCAATCCATCAATCCATCAATCAATCAATCAATCAATCAATCACTCAAAGTGACTTTTGATTTGACGCTTGATGTGACGATTGATTTGACGCTTGATGTGACTTGCGTCGCCGCACTCGAATTCGAAATACGAATACGCTCGCAATCACACTCGGGCTCGGGTTCGTTAATTCCAAATTAACGATTTTTCCGTCGCGTCGTAATTAGATGATTACGCCTAGCGAATTCACTATTCACGTCGCTAACGAATTAATTCTAAATTAATTTGTTCGCCCGAATTAAAATCTAATTTTAATTCCGCGTCGAAATCTAATTTCATTTAATATATCGAATATATTAATTTACCGATTAATTCCAAATTAATCGTTATCTCTCTCTAGACGATAGTTTATCCTAGATAAAATATCTCCGTTATTAATCCTAGATTAATTCTCTCTCTCTTCTATATAATCCCAGATTATTCAAGAGTGCGAGTTGTGCGTCATCGGTGGATTATCGGGAAGCGACCCATGAGATCCCCGGATAAGTTGGCAGTAAATACGGTCATCGGTGTATCCGAATCACGTACGTACCAAGTACTACGTTCTACCGATTTACGAGACAAGGTCGACTCCTAGCAAAGCACCAAGTCTTCCCAATTCTCCGGACATATCCATTTAAGAATATTAAGATCTGTTATCAAGCGTAGTATACGATTGTATTGTGCGTATCGGCCCAGTATCGGATAGTCACGTGCTAGGGCTGGGGCTGGATAAGTGTCTACCCCGTCAGCACATATCGGATGCCTGGTAACATAGTCTCTATAATCGGATATTCATGACCTGGTCACAATATCCCGATTGGTTGCGCAACACTCAAGAGCACTAGTACCGTATCCTGCGTGACATCATCTCCAATATGACTGAAATGATACTTCCGTCTTGACATCACACCCAATACACTACGACTCTCTGATAAACCCAGAAGTGATGTACGCAGAACCGGTTAAAGCCTTGTACCACCAAGACCAAAGTCTATCGATTATTGTAAGTATTAGCGATGCAAGTCTCAGGTTAAGACTATACACACCTACCTTGATTTCGGCCTCCCATAGACACATAGTCATAATACCAATGGGATTCCGAGGGGTCTATCCAGAGCGAAGCTGTTTCTCGTACCATCGGTGAAACACGACCTCCTATCGCACTTGCATAAGTATCCAATACTTATATATATGAGAACTATGTCGTTGTGCCCTCACAACGCACACAAGTGCAATACTAGCCTATTCCGCATTATCGATGTCCAGTCTCGATAATACTCCGGCTAGGGATATTTAATGATTAATCCTTCGGGGACTGATACTGTCTCATATCATTCTCAGTCCAGGAACTAATCATAGGGACCTCTCTTCATTTATATATCTATGGTGATCTAATCACAAATGATGAGAGTGCAATTTCCTTGTCACATAGTTAATTTGCTACAACAACACAATGATCTGTGCAAATAGTGACGCTGTGGGTCATTTTGTCCAACAATCTCCCACTTGGCACATAGCCAGTCACTCAAGTGTCTAACACCCGAACTATGTACGGTTCGCTTAAATTGCTGAGGAAAGGTTTTCGTCAGCGGATTTGCTTGATTATCGTCTGACGCGATTTACACGATCATCACATCGCCACGATGTATGATCCGAACGAATCAGATGATATAGAAGTATATATCTGGATCGTCGATGAGACCTTTAATTCCTTAGCCTGTGCTGACGCCTAGCTCAGCTGCTAAAAGAACTATATCTAATTTAATTAGATTTATTTTCGATCCAAATGGCTTCTATTGCTGCCTCAGCTGCAGCAATAATCCGCATTTGTTGTTTATTCGGCAACAGTTATCTTGCCCCGAATATTTCCAGCTCACTGTCCCAGTGTTCAAACTTTATAGTATCTCAGTATTTAATTGTTTAGAAACTTGCAGCGGTGATCCCAGTCACTTCAAGTTGTCCTTCTCCATAGTTTAAGACAACATCTTTAGTTCTCTCAGATACTAACAGATGTTCTTAATGTTCAATCCAGTGACTATCACTTGGATTGACCTGATTCTGACTCCATATGCTCGAAGCGTATGAGACACCCTATCAAGTACATTTTAAATGTACAATTTCCAAGAGAGTGTTAACAACTCCAAATCTATCCCAGTAGATCTTTATTCCTTGAATAAAGGTTGTTACTCCCCAGAATTCTACGGAGAATTTCTATGAAAGAATATCTATGAAAGCCAAGCTTTCACCAATTGTTATATGGGAATTTAACTGTCAGTGCGCTCTCCCACTAACCTCCTTATATACACAAGAATTATTTCGTTTTGAGTCAAATCATAAACCATTATGATTATTTCAAAACGACAGTTCCAAGAACCTTATGCTTGCATTAATCCAAACATGGATCGAATAACCCGCAAACCTTGTTTGTCGGTTATACAAAATCGTCAGGATGTTGTAAACATCCTCCAAAAGGTTTCCTTTTCAGGAAAGCGATTTTGATCTATAACTGACACATTTCATAAATGAAATACGCAGTTATCAACAAGCATCTTCAAAATGGATTTACCATGGCAACAGGTAAAAGGTTGAACCGTTATTAACACAATGTTGATAACGATACCTTTCCATCAAAAGCCCAGCTTTGTACGTTGGTATGTTGCCTTCCATGTATGTCTTCCTTGAAGACATTTAATGTACCAATAGGCACAATGCCTTGTGGTACAACAACTAGTATCCAAAATAGTTGTTATACATGGAATCCATTTAGGACTCATGGCGCTTTGCCATAATAGGGAGTCGATACCTCGTATCACTTCCTCAAAACGTAGTCGGTGGATGTACCTTCATAAGATTGAATCTTTATGAGGTTAGATCAGAAACCCATACCCTAGGTTGTTTTCTGACTCTATCCGATCTACGAGTTCTTGTGTATTTGAAGATTAATGGTACATTCATATTGATGAACTGTTTGTGTTCCATTAAGGACTTCGTGCCTTGAACAGTATTACTCCGATTTTCATCGAGTATCACTATCCTCCCACTGACCACTGCATATCGGTATTCCTCTCAGGAAAAACCGCATGGTGAGCAACAATCACATTGTTCTCATGTGAGATTTACAAGTACTATACTTAAGGTTTCCTTGAGGATAACCTATATTGGCACTTATCCAATTTGGGTCCTTAGTTTGGTATCATCCAAACGTTATGCCTGGCATACCCAAATTACTAGGAATGAGAAACCCCGTTTCTTTCCTGTTCATATCCTATATGACATCTGTCAAACAGATTTATATGGAACCTTATTCTAAATAAGTTTTGCACTGTTAATACATATCCTATTGAAGGAAACAGTAGCTCAGAGCGACTCGTGATAAACCTTATCATGTCCAACAAAATTCGGTTTTAGTTCGGACACACCGTCTAACTGACGTGTCTCGGGAGGAGTCCTCATATGAAAGAATATCATACTCTTTCATGTACGTATGAAACTTACTGCTTAAGTATTTTTCCATTACGGTCTTACCGTGGCGGAATGATACTATAGCCGATCTGTTAATTTACTTCGTGTCGAAACTTCAAAAGTTTACGATCTGTGTTCTTCAAAAGAAACACATAACCACAACGTGATGCTACATCCATCAAGGTCACGAAATATTCATGTTCACATCTAGCCTAGCTAGATATGGGCCCACTAACTTCACCATGAACAGGGCTAACAGATCGGTGGCCCTTATACTATTACCAAGTAAATAGTATTTTAGGTACTTTACCTTATAAACTAGATTCGCAGACCTTATTTGAATAGTCAAATCAGTCCTAGTACCCACTCTTCAAAAGTGTGGATATACGAGTCTCGTTTAATTGTGTCCTAGACAACAATGCCACAAATAAGTCTCTATTGATCAAATCAATTTGAGCTATTTATTTGTCATTTTTATATGTTTGAGATTTTATTATATTCAAAATATAAATTCTGTTATTTACATCTAATGTATTTATCTCAGTATCATCTTTATATAATAAAACACTTAGTGTTCTATAATATAAAGGTTTTATCCACAATGGATTAAAACACTGATATAGAGATAATGTCTCTAGTCAAACTAGTTACATTATAACAGTTCCTAATTTAAGTATACACCCAAAGGGTAGTTCCTAAACTTAGGTATCTACGGTCGAAACAGCGACTTTCATCCCGTTTCCGATTCGCAGAGAAATCTCGGCTTGAAGTCAGTATCCAGCTCATAACGGATTCTGAACATCAATACATATATTTTATGTACCACACTAAGTATTTAAAATCCAATTTCAATACTAGTAGTGAACATAACTTTGACAAATATTTTAAAGTCAGAGCCTCGCCCTTTCTTTAATTCCTTCGTGTCTTCCATATCCAAATGGTAGTCACTTTGGGATATGTCAATTATCTTTTCAATATTTCACAAACCTTTGGCCAAGCCTTGGGTCTCGGAATATCGAAATGATGTGCACCTTGTGCAACTTGCCCAATTGCAAACTTTGACTTTTCACCTCTAGAATAGTCAAATCAATTCTCTAAGAATTATTAATTGCAATTTAATACTTTTAAATCTAAAGATAATTTTTATGTCAAGTATATTAAATTAAGCACTAAAGTCATCATCACATAAATCTTCCAAAGATTTTATGCTCTACTATTGCTTAATTATGGGCTTAGATATAACAAGTTTTTTATCCAATAAAGTAACCTATTATTAATTCCCAATGAAAATTAAATCATTTAAAACATTTAATCCAAGGATTATATATTTTAAATATTCAACTTTTCAATTCTTTCTTGATTTCAATAGTCCAACTATTTAATCAATTTAATAAGGTACTATTTATTATAATGATTACAATAATCCAATTATTTAATCAACTATAATTTAATATGATTACTATAATCTAATTATAAAATCAACTATCATTTTAATTCAATTATATTGATTACTATAATCCAATTATAAAATCAACTATATATCGAATGAGTTTGTATATATTCCAACTATATATATTTTAAAACAACATAAAATATTAGTCCAACTAATACTTTTGATTAATATGACGAGTAAAGTAAAGATGAGCGCGTTTAGCGAGTATTCGAACGAATGTTGCAAATTCAAAACTTGCCTCCCACTATTTTTCGTCGAGCCTCTAACCCTCTGTCGAGTACTCGGGAAACCGTGTTTCCTAGTGGGCTAGGATCCCGTTAAATATCACACAATCTTGACTTTGGCCAACAAATTGTATGATAATTAACTAGGTAGATCTCGAAGATCAATTGGATCCCATCCAACTCCTAGATCCAGTAGGTGGACATCCAAGTCCCAAACATATATCTAATATATGCCTATATATCGAAATATACCCTAACCTTTTTCCTCTGAATCAACTAGGCCTTGGCTTTGGCACAACAAACCTAGTGATCCCAGTCAAGCGCGGACCCATTGACATGGAAGCTTCGTAATCAATGTCAATGGACAAGAAGTGGTCTTGACTTTGGCCAACAACCACAACTTGGACACGACACCGATATGGAACAAAGCCTCGTGATTAAAACACATCTTTGACGGACAAGGGCTTGACTTTGGCCAACAACCCCTGCCAATCTCGGATCTTGAGTAAGAATCACTCAATGGAAGGAAAATAAACGCTTGATATTTAACGAGGGTTTTTCGCGTGCAAATTGGCTACCAATTTAATTATCTTTGTTAAGGTCTCATCATCATACACCCTTAAACATGCATTCTAAACACATAATAAAGCGAGTATGAAAAAATAATAATGATATGCGGATGGATACTTTACACATTGATCCTAGATCAAATCTCTCCCTTTCTCACTCAAGCTAGCACTTGTATTACTTCTACCCTTACACTACACTTCTAAAGAAACCTCATATACATAGAGGGGAATAGGTGAGAAGAGAATACAAAGAGAATGAAGGTGATAAGGCTGGACACGCAGGTCCAATTTAATAAATCGAATTTATTACAACAATTTCTAAAATTGCCCACCCATCTAATATCCATTCGATATACATTATTCATTCAACACAACCACGTATTCACACACATAAGCATGCTATCAATCAATCTAATCAAATTAATTAATCTGATAATTAAGTGATCATCCAATGTTCAAACAACGATTTGATTTTGTTCGAGTCAAACTCGTTTTTGCGAATAAGTACTTAAAGTACGAATTCATGAATTAAATTAAACTACATCATTAAATCTAATTTAACATGTATTTAATACTAATTCACTATTCAATTCCAAATTAAATATTACACTTTATTTAATAAACCTTTTACGATTTAAATTCCAAATTTAATCGTAACGCGTCTCAAAGACCGATTAACGTCCAACGTCAATTCAATTAAAGTCCAATGGGCTTTTAATTGATTTCTTAAGGCGTGGACTTTTGGTCAACTCGGGTCAAACCGATAACCAAAGTCCAATCCGGGATTTACCCCATAAGCCCATAAATCAATCTTGGCCCATTAGGCCCAATTGAACTTTAAAGGTTCATTAGTCGCATTTGGGCTTTATGGTTAAGGTTTTGGGCCCAATTGGATCCAATCCATTTGGCCTAAACCCAACTTGATAAAATCAAGCCCAATAGGCCCAAATACAACATTAGAAGCCCAAATCCAATTTAAGCCTAAATAATTAAATTTCATGAATCCAATTCCGCAATTTAATTACCTAAAGTGCATTACATGATTAATCAACTAAATCAACATTTCCAAAACACTAAATTAGTCCAATTAATCATACTCAATTCATTATTATATGTCCAACACATAAATTGAAAAATCAAACCCATTTACATGCTTCAAAGCTCTCGGCCAAGGAGGGATTTTGTGTCCGATTTGGTTTCAATCCAATCGAACCCACAATCGACATCAAATCACCATCCACTTTGATTTCATACACATCCAATGTCACAAAATCAAAATCACCAAGACATTAGGGCAATAATTCCAATTCGGCCAACATAGAATTTTTGGGGTTTTTGTCCAATTCGAAATCCAATCCAATTCGATTCAAATTAACATCAACCTAATAGATTCCAACTCATCAAATGAATCAAAAATCAAAAATTCCAAGAATCAAAAATACCAATACATTCGGCCAAGGGGAATAATAATTGGGGAAAATAATTCCAAATCATTTTTCAACAAATGGTCCAACCAAAATGAAATTAAACATGTTATAAGCATACTTAAACAATCAATTTATTCAAATCATGCTCAACAAACATTTACCCAAATTTTAAGCCCTACATTTTTCATGCTTGAACCTAGGCTCTTGATGCCATTGTTGGTTATTATCTAGGTCCCAAGATCAAACAAGCAATGAAAACATTGTGTGAACACATCAACGGAGATAGCGGAATACTCACATCGATCGGTTGAGTCGATTTGGAGACGAATGAAGCCAAAAAGCCCACTGCCTTCACGCCAAAACTGACCAGTCCACTGCCTCCAAATTTTCAGATTTGAGCTGAGAAACGGAGCTCCAAGCCTCGTCTAACGGATCCCGGCTCATGGGCGAACCTCCCTACCACCTTCGCAAGACTCGTAAGTGTGCTAGCACTTGATTCTCACCATGAAAAAACACTCTTGCTTCCTTAAAGCTCACGCCATTATTGGCTTCAAAAAAACAGTGAGCATTTCATGCTTTTGGCGTGAGGAGAGAGAGAAATGAGAGAGAAAGAATTTTGTGTAATGGTTGATGAAAAGCTTTTCCAAAAAGCTTTATATATTTTCCAAGAAAAATAAATAAAACCAATTATTTAATTGATTTAAAAAAATCAAAAGTAAAGTTTTTCCCTCCAAAACACTATTACACCAACTTACATCAACTATTCACATGTCACTTTAATAAAGTGATGTGATGCAAGTCAATCCATCAATCCATCAATCAATCAATCAATCAATCAATCAACACTCAAAGTGACTTTTGATTTGACGCTTGATGTGATGATTGATTTGACGCTTGATGTGACTTGCGTCGCCGCACTCGAATTCGAAATATGAATGCGCTCGCAATCACACTCGGGCTCGGGTTCGTTAATTCTAATAACGATTTTTCCGTCGCGTCGTAATTAGATGATTACGCCTAGCGAATTCACTATTCACGTCGCTAACGAATTAATTCTAAATTAATTTGTTCGCCCGAATTAAAATCTAATTAATTCCGCGTCGAAATCTATTTCATTAATATATCGAATATATTAATTTACCGATTAATTCCAAATTAATCGTTATCTCTCTCTAGACGATAGTTTATCCTAGATAAAATATCTCCGTTATTAATCCTAGATTAATTCTCTCCTCTTCTATATAATCCCAGATTATTCAAGAGTGCGAGTTGTGCGTCATCGGTGGATTATCGGGAAGCGACCCATGAGATCCCCGGATAAGTTGGCAGTAAATATGGTCATTGGTGTATCCGAATCACGTACGTACCAAGTACTACGTTCTACCGATTTACGAGACAAGGTCGACTCCTAGCAAAACACCAAGTCTTCCCAATTCTCCGGACATATCCATTTAAGAATATTAAGATTTGTTATCAAGCGTAGTATACGATTGTATTGTGCGTATCGGCCCAGTATCGGATAGTCACGTGCTAAGGTTGGGGCTGGATAAGTGTCTACCCCGTCCGAAGCACATATCGGATGCCTGGTAACATAGTCTCTATAATCGGATATTCATGACCTGGTCATAATATCCCGATTGGTTGCGCAACACTCAAGAGCACTAGTACCGTATCCTGCGTGACATCATCTCCAATATGACTGAAGTGATACTTCCGTCTTGACATCACACCCCAAACACTACGACTCTCTGATAAACCCAGAAGTGGTGTACGCAGAACCGGTTAAAGCCCTGTACCACCAGACCAAAGTCTATCGATTATCGTAAGTATTAGCGATGCAAGTCTCAGGTTAAGACTATACACACCTACCTTGATTTCGGCCTCCCATAGACACATAGTCATAATACCAATGGGATTCCGAGGGGTCTATCCAGAGCGAAGCTGTTTCCCGTACCATCGGTGAAACACGACCTCCTATCGCACTTGCATAAGTATCCAATACTTATATATATGAGAACTATGCCGTTGTGCCCTCACAACGCACACAAGTGCAATACTAGCCTATTCCGCATTATCGATGTCCAGTCTCGATAATACTCCGGCTAGGGATATTTATTGATTAATCCTTCGGGGACTGATACTGTCTCATATCATTCTCAGTCCAGGAACTAATCATAGGGACCTCTCTTCATTTATATATCTATGGTGATCTAATCACAAATGATGGGAGTGCAATTTCCTTGTCACATAGTTAATTTGCTACAACAACACAATGATCTGTGCAAATAGTGACGCTATGGGTCATTTTGTCCAACATTGATAACATGCTTTATGTGAATACAAGGATGTGATATATGAATACTGTATATCAGATGGATATTAGATGGGTGAGGGCAATTTTGGAAATTGTTGTAATAAATTTAGAATTTATTAAATTGGACCTGTGTGTCCAGCCTCTGTCTCTCGATTCTTTGTAATTCTCTTCTCACTTATTCCCCTCAATGTAAATGAGGTTTCTTTAGAAGTGTTATGAAATTGGGTAGAAGTAAGAATAGTGCTAGCCGGGGAGAGGAAAGGGAGTGATTTGTTCTAGGAACAATTTGTGAGATATCCATCTACATATCATTATTAATTTATTTATCGCGCCTTATTATGCTTTTAGAATGCATGTTTAAGGGTGTATGATGAGACCTAATCAAAGATAATTAATTGGTTGCCAATTATGCGAAAAACCCTCAACAAATATTAAGCGTTTTCCTTCAATTGAATGATTCATTCTCAAGATCCAAGATTGGCATTGGTTTGTTGGCCAAAGTCAAGACCTTTGTCGATCGTGGATGTGTTTGAATCATGAAGGCTTTGTTCCATATCATATGTCTTGTCCAAGTTGTGATTTGTTGGCCAAAGTCAAGATCACTTCTTGTCCATCGACATCGATTACGAAGCTTTCCAAAGTCAATGGGTCCTGCTTAACTGGAATCATTAAGCTTGTTGTGCCAAAGCCAAGGCTTAGTTGATTCAGAGGAAAAGGTTAGGGAATATATTGGCATATCTTGGATATATGTTTCGGACTTGGATGTCCACCTACTGGATCTAGGAATTGGATGAGATCCAATTGATCTTAGAGATCTACCTAGTTAAGTTTCATACAACTTGTTGGCCAAAGTCAAGGTTATGTGCTATTTAACGGGATCCTAGCCCACTAGGAAACTAGGTTTCCCGAGTACTCAACAGAGGGTTAGAGGCTCGCCGAAAAATAGTGGGAGGTAAGTATTAAATTTTCAATTTCGTTTAGATACTTGCCAATACGCGCTCATTTCATTTTTCGTCATTAATTTATAAATATATTAGTTGGAGTAATATTTAATTGTTGTTTTAATTAAACAGTTGGACTGTATTCAAACTACTTCATTTATAGTTGATTATATAATTAGATTATAGTAATTAATATATTTGAATTTAACCAATCAAATAGTAATTGATTATATAGTTAGACTATAGTAATCATTATATTCAATTGTACCCGAAATCGTTGATTGGATAGTTGGACTATTGGAATCAAGATAACTGAAAGATTAGCATTTAGAACATAATCATGGGTGAAAATGTCTTTAAACGGCTCCAATTTTCAGATTGAGAATAGAACCTCAGGATAGTCTTGGGAACTGAGATGTTATTCTATTTGATAGAGTGACATCTCGGGCCTGAGCCCAGAGTTGAGCAAATAGTAGAGCATGAGCTTTGGAAGACTCATGGTGATGATAACTTTAGTGCTCAATCCTTTATGCTTGATTCAATGACACTTTAATTTTGTCGTCAAAACTAAGGATTAGATCTTTATATTATGATGTTGAAATTAAAGGATCTTCATAGATCTATCCTTATATCTTAGAAGTAAAATTGCAAAAGAAGCTCTTTCGCTCGCGTATGTCAGAGGGTACATCTGTCGAGCACTAGGTGTCTTAGATGATTGCTGACATCGATCAGCTAGGTTAGCTGGGCATTACCTACGTGGCCGAGACTACCAAAGATTTGATCTTATAGTCTTTACCCGAAAGCTGGGGCAGGTTCATTATGAACCAAGAGTAAACTCTTGGAGAGTTGATGGCTATGCTCAAGGAGGCAGAGCCAGAGCTTCTAAAAGGGGCAAAGGCAAAATCATCACAGTCTTCTAGGAAAACAAATGACATATCCCAAGATGTCTACCTAAACTGTGGCAAACGAGGTCACTGGATGCGTGACTGCCGTATGGACAAGGCAAACATGAAGGAAGTGAAGGCGGAGCAAGGCTCTGGCTTCAATTATGTTTGTCATAAACATGTTCACCATTAGTTTCAAAATTGGATTTTTGATACTAGATGTGGTACATAAATATGTACTAATGTACAGAATCTGCTGATTAGCAGGAGACTGACTTCATTTGAGATATACTTACGAGTCGGAAGCGGGACGAGAGTCACTGTTTTAACCGTAAAAACCTAAGTTTTGGAACTGCCCTTGGGGCATGTACTTAAATTAGGAAACTGTTACGAAGTTTTACGATGTATCTAGTTTGACTAGAAATATTATCTCTATATCTAAGTTTAACTCGTTGCGGGTATACCTTTATATTCTAGAACACTAAGTGTTTTGTTTATAAAGATGATATTGAGATAAGCACATTAAATGTGAATAACAATATTTATATTTTGAATATAAATGAATCTCAAACGTATAACATGACAAAAAAATAGCTCAAACTGAATTAATCAGATGAGATTTATTTGTGGCATTGTTGTTTGGGACACATTAACAAGACTCGTATATCCACACTTTCGAAGAGTGGGTACTATGACGGATTTGATTCTAATCAAATGATGTCTACGAATCTAGTTTATTAGGCAAAGTGCCTAAGACACCTTTTACTTGGTAAAGGTGCAAGTGTCACCGATTTGTTAGCTCTCGTTCATAGTGACGTAAGTGGGCCCATATCTAGCTAGGCTAGAGGTGGATATGAACACTTCGTAACCTTTACGGATGTGGCATCGCGTTATGGTTATTTGTTTCTTTTGAAACATGAGTCGGAAACTTTTGATAAATTCAAAGAGTTTCGACACGAAGTATAAAACAGACCGGCAAGAGTATTAAAACATCATGATTGGACCGTGGTGGAAATACTTAAGCAATGAGTTTCTCGATTATTTGAAAGAGTATAGTATTCTTTCACAATGGACTCCTCCCGGAACACCTCAATTTGACGGTGTATCCGAACAGAGAAACCAAACTTTGTTGGACATAGTTAGGTTAATGATGAGTCGCTCTGAGCTACCTTTTTCCTTCTAGGGATACACATTAAATAGTGCAATACTTATTTTGAATAAGGTTCCATGAAAATCTGTTAGACAGACTTCATATTAGATATGAACAGGAAAGAAACCGGGTTTTCTCATTCCTGAAGATTTGGGTATGCTGGGCATACGTTTGGATAATACCAAACTATAACCTAAATCAGATAAGTGCCTAATTTGTAGGTTATCCTAGGGAAACCAAAGTATAGTACTTATACAACTCACAAGAGAACAATGTGATGGTTGCTCTCCATGCGGTTTTCCTAAGAGGAATACCTATATGTAGTGGTAAGTTGGAGGAAAGTAAAACTCGATGAAAATCGGAGTAATAATGTTCCAGGCACCGAGTCCTCATGGAACACAAACAGTTTATCGGGGATGAAACTGTACCATAATCTTCAAATACACAAGAATCGCGCAAGTCGGTGAGAGTCAGAACACAACCTGAGAGGTATGGGTTTCTGATCTTACCTCGTGTAGATGTCAATCTTATTGAGGAAGACAAACTAACTACGTATGAGGAAGTGATACAAGGTATCGACTCCTTTTATAACAAAGTGCCATGAAGTCCGAAATGGATTCCATGTATACCAACCAAGTTTGGACACTGGTTGTTGTACCGGAAGGCATTGTGCCTATTGGTACTAAATATGTCTTCAATGAAGACATACATGGATGGCAACATACAAATGTACAAAGCTAGGCTTGTACAGAAAAGGTATCGTCATCAACATAGTGTCGATTACGACGAAAATTTTACCTGTTGCCATGGTTAAATCCATTTGGATAATGCTTGCTAATGTTGCATGTTTCATTTATGAAATATGGCAGCTGAATGTCAAAACCTCTTTCCTTAAACGGAAACGTTTTGGAGGATGTTCACAACATCCTGACGGTTTTGTCGTACAAAAACAAGCAAATAAGGTTTGCAAGTTAATTTAATCCATTTATGGATTGAAGCAAGCATTGCGTTCTTGGAACTAACGTTTTGATAAGATCATAATGGTATATGATTTAATTCAAAACGAAAATGATTCTTGTGTATATAAGAAGGTTAGTGGGAGCGCACTGACAATGATTGTCCTATATAATGATGACATGTCATTTCTTGGAAATGACATTCCCATAATACAATCGGTGAAAGCTTGGCTTTCATGAAAATTCTCCGTAGATTACTTGGGAGAGACAACATTTATTCTAGGAATAAGAATCTACTAGGATAGATCTAAATGTTGTTGGCACTCTCTGAGAACTCGCACATTGAAAGATGTACGTGACCCGATGTCTCATAGACTTTGAGCATATAGAGTCACAATCAGGCCAATCCAAGTGATAGTCACTGGATTGATGTTAAGAACATCCTTAAGCATCTTAGATGATCTAAGGATGCTTTCTTAAGCTATAGAGGAGGAGAACTTGAAGTGACTGGGTTTACCGTTGTAAGTTTCCAAACCGACAAAAATGACTATAAGTCGTCATGAGGGTACTATATAGTTTGAATAACAGAACAGTGAGCTGGAAATCTTCCAAGCAAGATATTGTTGTCGAATAAACAACAAAAGCGGAATATTGCTGCAGCTGAGGCAGCAAAAGAAGCAATTTTGGATCTGTAAAATTCCTAATTAGATTAGGAGTATTTCTGTTAGCAGCTGAGCTAGGCTACATCACAGGCTAAAGAATTAATGATCTCATCAACGATCCAAGTATGTACTTCAATTGTTTCATCTGATTCATCGGATCATACATCGTGGCGATGTGATGATCGAATAAATCGCATCAGATGATAACCTTTCAAATCCGCTGACGAAAGCTGTTTCTCAGTAGAAGTTTGAGCGACCCGTACATAGTTCAGGTGTAAGACACTTGAGTGATTGGCTATAGTCCAAGTGGGAGATTGTTGGACAATTATGACCCATAGCATCATTATTTGTACAGAACATGGTGTAGTTGTACAAATTAACTATGTGACAAAGGAAATTGCTCTTTTATCATTTGTAATTGGATTAACAGGATATATAAATGATAAAAGTCCATATGATTAGTTCCGGATTAATAAGACATGAGATAGTATTAATCCACTAAGGTTTAATCATTAAATATCCGTAGTCGTAGTATTATCGAGACTGGACATCGATAATGTGGAATAGACTAGTATTGCACGTGTGCGTGTTGTGGGAGCATAACGGCATAGTTCTCATATATTTAAGTATTGGATACTTATGCAAGTGTGATAAGAGGTTGTGTTTACCGATGGTACGGAAACAGCTTCGCTCTGGATAGACCCCTCGGAATTCCATTGGTAGTATTACTATGTGTGTATGGGAGTCCGAATCAGGGTAGGTGTATTTGGTCTTAACCTGAGACTTGCATCGCTCATACTTGCAACAATCAAAATACTTTGGTTTTGGTCGTCCGGGGCTTTAACAGGTTCTGTGTACGCCTCTTCTGGGTATATTGAGAATCGTAGTGTATTGGGTGTGATGTCAAGATGGAAGTATCACTTCAGTCATAGGGAGATGATGATCACGTAGGATACAGAACTAGTACTCTTAAGTACTGCAGTCATCGGGATAATGTGACTAGGTCATGTTTACCCGATTATAGAGACTAGTTACCAGAGATCCGATATATGCTTCGTACGGGGCAGACACAATTCCAGCCTCAGGCCTAGCATGTGACATTCGATATTGGATCGCAATACGCAATACTATGTATACTACGCCTAACACAGATTACATATTCCTTAAAAGAATATTTCTGGAGAATTGGGTAGGCACGGTGCTTTGCTAGAAGCCAACCATGTCTTGTAAATCGGTAAAAACGTGGTACAGGGTACGCACGTATTCGGATAGTCCGATAACCAGATTTACTGCCAACATATCCAGAGATCTCATAGGTCGCTTCCCGAAGATTCACCGATGACGTATGACTCAGACATAATTAATCTGGGATTAATTGGAAGAGAGAGAAAATTAATCTAGGATTAATTACGAAGAATTTTATCTGGGATAAAATTCAATTAATAAAGAGAGAACGATTAATTCGGAATTAATCGATTAAAATAATATATTATATATATTAAATGAAATTAGACTTCATAACGGAATTAAAATTGGATTTTAATTCGGGCGACTGATTAATTCGCGAGCGATTTTAATAGTAATTTTGCTAGGCATTATTATTTAATTAAATTTGATTTAATAATATCACAACGGAAAATTCGTTAATTCAGAATTAACGAACCCGAGCCCGGAATTTTTTTGTGGGCCCACTCGCATTTTGAATTAAAGTGGGGCCCACACAAGTCACATCACCTAGTCAACTTTATCAACTTTTGGTTGATAGAAAATCTTGGTGACTTGTTTCTTACACAACCTTGATTTGTGATTGTTTTTTTACCTAATTTGGAATTTGGTAAATGGTAATTATTTTTGGAAAATAATATACACAAATTACAAAAAAAAATGAAAAATAATACACACTCATTTCTTCTCTCTTGGCCGAAACCATGGCCTTCTTTTTCCTCTCAATGGCGTGAAGCTAGGCTTCACTTCTTCTTGATTTTGTTTCAAAAATCAACAATGCTAGCACATCAAATGAGTCATACAAAGGTTTTAGGGACACTAATCCATGAGTTTGGAATTCAAGGACAAGCTTGGAAGCTCAACATACATCAAATGAGAAGCTTGGAGCAACTTCAATGGAGGCAAAATTTTTGTTGTCTACACATCCTTAGCCGATGAAAGTGAGTATTATCCGCTACTTTACTTTACGTATTCACATCATTTTATGCTTAATGATCTTGGTAATTGTTCTTAGAGAACCCAACAAAAACTTCTCGAGCAGTGACGATGAGGAGAAAAAATGGATGAAGCTGATGGAATACTTTGTGAAAGCCACATGGTATCAATGAAAGCATGAACCCGTAGAAGTCAATGGGATCATGGTACCAGTATTAGAGATATTCAAGGATGTGATGGGCAAAGAACCACAGACAGAGGAAGTTTCAAAAGAGGAAGATAAATGGGAAGAAGAACTACTGCAATTGGAGAATCTGACGCTCGAAGAAAGCAAGAAGACAAGGCTGCAAATGACGAAGATGTTTATTTTCCTGACTTATTTGATTATAACCCTGTATTTATTAATAATAAAAAAATTGATTTTGCTTACTTGTTCGAGTCTTTCCCTGTTAGTCTGCATCATAACATGCATGACATGAGCATATTTGACATTGACTCAACAAAGACAAATGTATTTAATCTTGGTACATGTGAAAACCCTAAGGAAATTTTAATTGTAAGTGAGGTTACCTCTGATGAGCGGAAAGAATCAGAGAGAATATTGATAAAATATGTAAAGGTATTTGCCTGGTCCTATGAAGACATGCCAGGAGTGGACAGGGGTATTACCCAGCACATGATACCAACTTATCTGAACATGAGACCAGTAAAGCAGAAGCTCCAAAGAATGAGGCCAGAATGGGCCGAAAAGGTTAGGGAAGAAGTCAAGAAGCAAATAGTTGTGGGGTTCTTAGAGGTGGTGAAGTACCCCGAGTGGTTAGCCAACATTGTGCCGGTACCGAACAAGGATGGAAATGTCAGAATTTGCGTGGATATATGGACCTCAACAAAGCTTGCCCAAAGGATGATTTTCCCTTACCCCATATAGACGTGTTGCTTGATAGCACGGCCTTATCTGCTATGTACTCGTTCACGAATGGATTCTCAGGATATAACCATGTCTTCATGGCCGAAGAAGACAATCATAAGACTATCTTCGTCACTGAGTGGGGTACATATTGTTTCAAGGTGATGATGTTTGGGCTTAAGAATGCGAGAGCCACTTATCAACGAATGGCCACTACATTATTCCATGACTTGATGCATAATGAGATTGAGGTATACGTGGATGACATGATGGTTAAATCAGAGACGAGGGCCGGATATATAGAAGCACTGGAGAAATTCCTTCAAAGAGTCGATAAGTACAACCTCTGACTCAACCCCAAGAAGTATGTGTTTGGGGTAACATCCGGAAATTTATTGGGGCATACAGTAGGAATGAGAGGAATAAAAGTGGACCCTAAAAAGATCAAGGCAATTATAGAGATGCCCGCACCGAAGACATAAAATGAAGTTAGACCCGGCCAAGGTTAATTTATGTACTCAATCGCCCTTTTTTGCTTTTCGATGGTGGTGAAATCAAATACATACCCACTTATAGACCCGGCCAAGGTTCCGATTCCGAACCGGAACCGAACCGGTTGGAACCGGATGGTTCCAGTTCCAATCGGTTCCTGTTCCGAAATCAGAACCAAAATTTATCGATTCGGTTAAGGTTCTTACCCCAACCGAACCGGTAGGAACCGAACTGTTCCAGCAGTTCTTATGGTTTCAACCGAAACTGTTTGGTTCGGGTTAGAATTGGGTTGGAACCCTATGGTTCCAACCATCCCCAACAACTAGTAGCCGTTGGGCTGGGGCTGGGAGCCATTCGGCTCCATACCCCACCGTTAAAAAAATTGATTTCCCAAATTACCCCTAATAATATTAATAAAGTGGCTAATTTTAGGGGCATTTTAGGTATCACAAAAATAATCTTAAATTCTCAATTTATCTCATCTACAATTACAATTTATCATTCTCAACTCTCTAATTCTTTAAAATTTCTTAAAAAAATGACAAGCTCATCTGAGAACACAATGTCAAATATGCCAATCCAAGAGAGCGGCCCTAGTATCGGTTCATGGAGAAAAGAAGTTAGGTCTCATTCCTCAGATATTTTCAAAATTCATTTTCATTTAATCGATGCTGCAAATGAAGGTCGAAGAGCAGTATGCAACCATTGTGGGGTTTCTTACTAATTTACTGATGGATACAGCGATATGCATAAGCACCTGGAAAGCCATCATACTGTTGAGCTTGGACTTGATACGACGCAAACTCAAATGGCCAGGTACGCATCATCTAGTATAGGTACGAGTTCTTTAGATTTATTTAAATATTTTGATGCTAAAAATAAAGAAGAATTTGCTAAATTAACTTGTATGGCACATCTTTCTTTAAGTTTTGGTGAAAAACTTACTTTTACTAATTACGTTCAAAATGCTTTAAATACTGCTGCTTGTAGAATGACTCGAAATACAACAAAACGTCAAAATTTTAAATTATACAAAGATGATAAAATTATTTTAAATGAAACATTTAGAGATATTAAAGGTCGTCTTTCTATTTGTTATGATATTTGGAGTGACCATTGGCGAACACACTCATACATGGGTGTGACTTGTCATTGGATTGATGCATCATGGAACATGCAAAAATGACTTATTGTATTTAGATTTTTTGATGAACAACATACTGCATAAAACATTTATAGAATGATGAAAGTAATTTTTGATGAATATGGTTTATTAGGTAAAATTTTAACAATTGGATTTGATAATGCATCTATTTAACAGAAATATGCGAACCAAATTTAGGGGGTCAATTTTTTCATGTTCGTTGCACATGTCATGTCCTTAATTTATGTGTTCAAGATGGTCTGGAAAAATTATCACATTTCATTGATCCTATTAAGAAATCACTTAATTGTATTTGGTCATATTCTCAAGTTAGGAGAGAATGGGCCAAGTTTTGTAAATTAAATGATATTAAACCCATAAAATTTTCACGAGATGTTCCAACACGTTGGAATTCAACTTATTTTCTTTTATGTCAAGCTTTGCAATACAAAGATGTATTATGTAGTTTTTTTCTCAACATGTTTAACATATCACACTTTTTCCTAGTCAATGGGAAATTTGTGATAAAACTAGAAATTTTAAAAGTTTTTAACGATGCTAGAAATATTTTTAGCGGAGTTTATTATCCTACAACACATTTATTTATTCTTGAAAGTTTGAATATTGTTGGTACTCTCGATGGGCATATTGAAAGTTCTAATCCTAATGATATTGTTTTGTTTGAAGCTAGTAATATTATGAAATGAAAATGGTTGCATTATTTTAGAGACATTCATTTACTTTATCTTATTGCTGCTGTTTTTTATCCTAGATTTAAATTAGAAGGTTTGAATAGTGCTTTACAAGCGTACTATGGATATTTCAGAATATTAGATGAAATTGATATTACAAGAATAATAGCTAAAATAAAAATTGATTTAATAGAGTTATTTAATGATTATATTAGAAGATATAACTTGCAATCAGTAGGACAATCTAGTAGTAGTGAACCCGTAATGCAAACAAGACTTAGCGCATATGATCGTTGGTTACTACAATAAAATAAAAAACATAGGGATAACACGACTAATAACCCAAAATTAGATAATTATTTATTTACAAATTTCGAGTTTTCAACTAAAAGTTTAGTTAGTAAAAATTTTCAAATCCTTGAATGGTGGAACATGCATCAAAATTTATATCTTGTATTATCAACTATTGCTAAAGAGATGTTGGCAGCACCTGTTTCCACCTTTGCGGTTGAGCAAGCCTTCAGCATGGGAGGCAATATATTGGAAGTTAGACGATCTTCATTACATACAAGCACTCTAGAAGTAACAACATGTGTGGATGATTAAACCCGAGCTGATATGAGGCAACAAGGAGATGTCCTCGATGAATTTGAAAACTTGTTCGATAATTCATTTGTTAGGGTTGGTGCTCGGAGTGCCAATCCGGATCGTATTTATGTCTGATTCATGAATACGAACAATTCATTTTTCCATAATATTACCTATTTAATGGTATCACTGTTAGTGTCCTATACATGCCCAATGTCTCTAAATAATGATTTGTGTGTGGATTTATCAAGATAAGTTGCGGAATACTTACATTGATCGGCTTTGAAAAATCAAAACTTTCTTTGGATGTAGAAGCTCCAAGCCCTTTTGTTGAGTTCTAAACTCTTGGGTGAGTTTCCCTATCACCTTTATTAAACTCTCAATGTGCTAGCAATGGTGAATTTTTGAAATAAAAATTCAAGAAGAGAGGGAGATGGATTCGGCCAAAGGAGATGAAAGAGAGATGATGAATAGTTGTGTTGTATTAACTTTCCAAAAGTTGGTGGTTGTGTTGGAAAAAGAAGAATTAAATACATGCCAACCACTTCCATCACTTGTCAAAAAGTTGATGTAAGTTAAGTGGGTCATGTAAGTGTTCCTAGAACATGCCAAGGATCTCTAAGAGTGATTCGTGTGTGAATTAATCAAAGGGAGTTGCGGAAAAAACTTACTTTGATCGGTTTTAGGCTTTCAAAAATTCATTTGGATGTAGAAGCTCCAAGCTTTCTTTGAGTGATTCCAACCCAAGCGTGAGTTTCTCTATCACCTTCTTTTGACTCTTAATGTGCTAGCAAGTAAAATTTTTGCAACAAAAATTCCAAAAGAAAGAGCATGATAATCGGCCATGGAGGGAGAGAAGAGAGAGAGATGAGTGAAGAGTAGTGTCTAACAAAACTTAATCTTGTTTTCCAAAAACCACTTGCCTTTTATATTTTCCAAAAACAAAAGTTAAGTGTGTTGGAAAAATGCATTAAATGCATCCAACCACTTACATCAACAAATGACTAGTGATGTCAATCAAGTTGGTGTAAGTTAGTGTGTCCCACCACTTTGAATTCAAAATTCAAGTTGGTCCACACAACACACTTTGGGCCTGGTTTCGTTTAATCTGACTAAACGAATTTTCCGTCGCGACGTAATTAAATCTAATTTAATTAAATAATAATGCCTCGCAAAATCATTACGGAAGTCGCTTACGAATTAATTCCAAATTAATTCGTTCGCTTGAATTAAAATCCAATTCAATTCCGCATTGAAATCCAATTTCAATTAATATATCTAATATATTATTTTAGCCCAAATAAATAAATTAAATAGAAAAATCCAATTTAACTATTAAATTTATTTTACCGATTAATTCCAAATTAATCGTGTTCTCTCTTCTTATCGAATTAATCCCAGATTAATTCTTGACGCAATTAATCCCAGATTAATTCTCTCTTTGATAATTAATCCTAGATTAATTTATTGTCGTAATTAATCCCAGATTAAATTTCTCTCTCATAATTAATCCTAGATCAATTCTATGTTCGAGTCAAATCTCATCGGTGAATCTTTGGGAAGCGACCCAAGAGATCTCTGGATATGTTGGCAAGAAATACGATCATCGGACTATCTGAACACGTGCGTACCCGCTACCATGTTCTTACCGATTTACAAGACATGGTTGGCTTCTAACAAAGCACTATGCCTACCCAATTCTCCAGAAATATTCTTTAAAGGAATGTATAATCTTTATCAGGCATATTATACTATGTATTGCGTATTACGATCCAGTACCAGATGTCACATGCTAGGCCTGGGGCTGGAATTGTGTCTGCCCCGTACGAAGCATATATCAGATCACTGGCAACTAGTCTCTATAATCGGATAATCATGACCTAGTCATATTATCCCGATGACTGCAGTATTTAAGAATACCAGTTCCGTATCCCTGCATGATCATCATCTCCATATGACTGAAGTGATACTTCCATCTTGACATCACACCCAATACACTACGATTCTCAGTATACCCAGAAGAGGCGTACACAGAACCTGTTAAAGCACCGGACGACCAAAACCAAAGTATACTAATTGTCGCAAGTATTAACGATGCAAGTCTCAGGTTAAGACCAAATACACCTACCCTGATTCGAATTCCCATAGACACATAGTCATACTACCAATGGGATTCCGAGGGTTCTATCCAGAGCGAAGCTGTTTCCATACCATCGGTAAACAGAACCTCCTATTACACTTGCATGAGTATCCAATACCCAAATAATTGAGAACTATGCCGTTAAGCTTCCATAACACGCACAAGTGTAATACTAGCCTATTCCGCATTATCGATGTCCAGTCTCGATAATACTACGACTAGGGATATTTAATGATTAAACCTTTGTGGATTAATATTGTCTCATATCTTATTAATCTGGTACTAATCATATGGATTTTTATCATTTATATATCTATGTAATCCAATTACAAATGATAAAAGAGTAATTTCCTTTGTCACATAGTTAATTTTGTACAAGAACACCATGTAATTTACAAAATAGTGTTGGTATGGGTCATTATTGTCCAACAATCTCCCACTTGGCCTATAGCCAATCACTCAGGTGTCCAACACCTAAACTATGTACGGGTCACTCATGTTTATACTGACATATTGCTTTAGTCAGCGGATCTGCAAGGTTATCATCTGATGCGATTTATTAGATCATCACATCGTCACGATGTATGATCTCATGAATCAGATAAAACCGTCGAAGTACATATTTGGATCGTTGATGAGACTGTAATTCTTTAGCGTGCGCTGTAGCCTAACTCAGCTGCTAACAGAACTACTCCTATTCTAATTAGGAATTTATGGATCTAAAAATGTTTCTTCTGCTGCCTCAGCTGCAGCAATATAATCTGCTTTTGTTGAATCGGCAACAGTATCTTGCTTGGAAGATTTCCAGCTCACTGTTCCGTTGTTTAAAAAAAATTACGTACCCTAATTACGACTTACAATCGTCTTTATCGGTTAGGAAACTTGCATCGGTGAACCCAATCACCTCAAGTTCTCTTCTCCACGGATTAAGAAAGCATCCTTAGTTCATCCAAGATACGTAAGGATGTTCTTAACATCAATCCAGTGACCATCACCTGGATCGGCCTGATTGTGACTTTATATGCTCAAAGCATATGAGACATCAGGTCGTGTACATGTTTGTCACAGTACGAGTTCTCAGAGAGTGCCAATAACTTTTAGATATATCCCAGTAGATCCTTATTCCTAGAATAAGGGTTGCATCTCTCAAGTATTCCATGGAGAATTTTAATGAAAGCCAAGCTTTCACTGATTGTTAACATGAGATTTTTATTTCCAAGAAATAATACATCATCAATGTATAGGACATCCAATGTTAGTGCGCTCCCACTAACCTTCTTATATACACAAGAATCACCTTCGTTTTGAATGAAACCATATTGTAATATGATCTCATCAAAATGTTGGTTCCAAGAACATAATGCTTGCTTCAATCCATAAATGGATTGATTTAACTTGCAAACCATGTTTGCATGTTTCGGCACGATAAAACCGTCAGGATGTTGTAAACACCCTCCAAAAGGTTTCCGTTAAGGAAAGTAGTTTTTGACGTTCAGCTGCCATATTTCATAAACGAAATATGCAGCACTTGCAAGCATTATCCGAATGGATTTAATCATGGCAACAGGTAAAAGGTGTCTTCGTTGATGACGATACCTTTTCGCTACAAGCCTAGCTTTGTACGTTTGTATGTTGCCATCCACGTTTGTCTTCACCATGAAGACCCATTTGTTACCAATAGGCACAATGCCTTCTGGTATATCAACCAGTGTCCAAACATGTTTGGTATACATGAAATCCATTTCGGACTTCATGGCACTTTGCCATATTTCGGAGTCGATACCTTGTATCGCTACCTCATACGTTGTTGGCCCATTATCCTCAATAAGATTAATATCTTTATGAGGTGAGATCAGAAACCCATACCTCTAAGGTTGTTTTTTGACTCTCTCCAACCTACGTTGTTCTTGTGTATTAGAAGATTATGGAACAGTCTCATCCCTGATAAACTGTTCGTGTTCCATTAAGGATCGGTGCTAGGAACAGTATTACTCTGATTTTCATCGAGTTTTACTTTCCTCCCACTTACCACTTCATTTAGGTATTCCTCTTAGGAAAACCGCATGGAGAGCAACACATTTCATTGTTCTCTTGTGAGTTGTGGAATTAGTTTCCTTAGGATAACCAATTACATAATGGGCATTTATCCAATTTGGGTTGTAGTTTGGTATCATCCAAACATATGCCCAGCATTCCCAAATCTTCAGGAATGTGAAACCCGGTTTCTTTCCTGTGTATATTTTATATGGAGTCTGTCTAACAGACTTTGACGGAACCTTATTCAAAATAAGTGTTGCACTGTTCAATGTGTATCCCGTGAAGGAAATTGGTAGCTCAGTGTGACTCATCATTAACCTTACCATGTCCAACAAAGTCTGATTTCTCCGTTCGGACACACCACTCGATTGAGGTGTTCCGGGACGATTCCATTGTGAAAGAATATTATACTCTTTCAAGTAATCGAGAAACTTATTGCTCAAGTATTTTCCACCACAATCGTAATGTTTTAATACTTTTGCCTGTCTATTTTTCTACTTCGTGTTGAAACTCTTTGAATTTATCAAAAGTTTCCGATTTGTGTTTCAGAAGATACACATAACCATAACGCGATGCAACATCCGTAAAGGTTACGAAGTATTTATATCCACTTCTAGCCTAGCTAGATATGGGCCCACTTGCGTCACAATGAACAAGAGCTAACAGCTCGGTGGCACGTACACATTTACCGTTAAAAAGCGTTTTAATCACTTTGCCTAATAAACTAGATTCACAGACGTCATTTGAATTAGGATCAAATCTGTCCAAGTATCCACTCTTCGAAAGTGTGGATATACGAGTCTTATTTAATGTGTCTCAGACAACAATGCCACAAATAAGTCTCATCTGATTAATTCAGTTTGAGCCATTTATTAGTCATGTTATATATTTGAGATTCATTTATATTCAAAATATAAATACTATTATTCACATCTAATGTGTATATCTCAATATCATCTTTATAAACAAAACACCCGGTGTTCTGGAACATAAAAGTATACCCGTAATAGGTTAAACTAGATATAGATATAATGTTTCTAGTCAAACTAGGTACATTATAATAGTTTCCTAATTTAAGTACATGCCCAAATGGCAGTTCCAAAACTTAGGTTCCCACAACCAAAATAGCGACTCTTGTCCCGTTTCTGACTCACAGGTCAATCTCATCTGAAGCCAGTCTCCTGCTAATCAGCAGATCCCGCACATCAGTACATATGTATGTACCACATTCAGTATCAAAAATCCAATTTTTAAAACTAGCAGTGGATATATTTATGACAAACATACCTGAAGTCGGAGCCTTGCCCGTCTTCACTTCCTTCATGTCTGCCTTGTCCATACGGCAGTCACGCTTCCAGTGACCCCGTTTGCCACAATGTAGGTAGACATCTTGGGATATGTCCTTTGTCTTCCCAGAAGACATTGACGATTTTGCCTTTGCCCTTTTATTCACACCCCCAGAAGCCTTCGGCCAAGCCTTGGCCTTCTGGGATGTCGAAGTAAGATGCGTCTTGCACTTCTTCCTCTTTTGGAAGCTTTGGCTCTTCTTCCTTGAGCATAGCCATTAACTCTCCAAGAGTTTTCTCTTGGTTCATGATGAACCTGCCCCAGCTAACCTAGCTGTTCGATGTCAGCAATCATCTGCGACACCTAGTGCTCGACAGATGTACCCTCTGACATACGCGAGCGAAAGAGCTTCTTTTGAAATTCATACTTCTAAGATCTAAGGTTAGATCTATGAAGATCCTTCAATTTCAACATCATACTATAAGGATCCAATCCTTTGTTCTGACAACGAAATTGATGAGTTATTGCGGCAAGCATGACAGATTGAACACTAAAGTTATCATCACGATGAGTCTTCTAAAGCTCATGTTCTACTATTTGCTCAACTCTGGGCTCAGGCCCAAGAGGTTTCTCTATCATATAGAGTAACTTCTTGGCTTCCAGGACTATCCTGAGATTCAATTCCCAATCTGAAAATTTACGCCGTTAAAGACATTTTCACATAGGATTATGTTCTTTTACGCTAATCTTTCAGCTATCTTGATTGGTATAGTCTAACTATCCAGTCAACGATTTTGGGTACACTCAAAATGTAATGGTTACTATAGTCCAACTATATAACCAAATGTAAGTTGAGTAATGTGTTGTACAGTCTAACTGGTCAAAGAATGCAAGATTTAATATCAGTCCAACTAATATATTTATAACAACGTTAAATAAAATAAAAGAGCGCGTATTGGCAAGTATCTAAACGAAATTGCAAATTTAATACTTGACTCCCACTATTTTTCAGCGAGCCTCTAACCCTCTGTGGAGTACTCGGGAAACCTAGTTTCCTAATGAGCTAGAATCCCGTTAAATAGCACACAACCTTGACTTTGGCCAACAAGCTGTATGAAACTTAACTAGGTAGATCTCTAAGATCAATTGGATCCCATCCAATTCCTAGATCCAGTAGGTGGACCTCCAAGTCCGAAACATATATCCAATATATGTAAATATATCCAATATATTTCCTAACCTTTTTCCTCTAAATCAACTAAGCCTTGGCTTTGGCTCAACAAGCTTAATGATTCTAGTTAAGCGCGACCCATTGACAGTGGGAAAGCTTCGTAATCGAGGTCGATGAACAAGAAGTGACCTTGAATTTGGCCAACAAATCACAACTGCCCAAGACACGCGATATGTAACAAAGCTTACGTGGTTCAAACACATCTGCGATGGACAAAGGTCTTGACTTTGGCCAACAAACCAATGCCAATCTTGGATCTTGAGAGAGAACCACTCAAAGGAAGGAAAAACGCTTAATATTTGATGAGGATTTTTCACGTAAATTGGCAACCAATTTATTATCTTTGATTAGGTCTCATCATACACCCTTAAGCATGCATTCTAAAAGCATAATAAGGCACGAAATAAAATAATAATGATATACGGATGGATATATAACAAACTTTGTTCCTAGAACAAATCTCTCAATTTCCTCTCTCCCGCTAGCACTATTCATACTTCTACCCAATTACATAATACTTCTAAAGAAACCTCATTGAGATTGGGGGGAATTGGTGAGAAGAGAAATACAAAGAGAATATAGACAATAGGCTGGACACGCAGGTCCAATTTAATAAATTCTAAATTTATTACAATAATTTCCAAAATTGCCCTCACCCTTCTAATATCCATCTGATATACATTATTCATACAAATACATCCATGTATTCAAGCATGTTATTCAATCAATCTAATCCAATTAATTAATCTTGAATTAATGACCATCCAATGTTCAAACAACGATTTGATTTGCGCGAGTCCAACTCGTTTAAGAATAAATACTCAAAGTACGTATTCTTGAATTATATCAAACTACAATTTTAAATCCAATTTAAATTGTATCCAATACTAATTTATATTTAATTTCAAATTAAATAATTACACTTTTAATAGTGTCTTTTAGACTTGGATTCTAAATCCAATCATAATGGGTCTCAAAGGCCCAATTAACATCCAATGTCAATTTAATTAAAGTTCAATGGGCTTTTAATTAATTCTTAAGGCATGGGCTTTGGCCAATATGGATCAAACCCAAATGTCAAGGCCCAATTAAGGAATCACCTTTTTTGCCAAAAATCAATTTAGGCCGAATTAAATTGTTAAAGGCCCAATTATTATATTTTGACTTTATGGAAATGGTTTTAGGCCCAATTGGATCACACCCAATTGTCATAAACCAAACTTGGCCCAACCAAGCACATTAAGCCCAATTACAACAATTAAATTAATACACGATTCCAAATTACATATTAATCCAATTCAAGTGTAATTAACATAATTAATTAACTAATCTAATGTTCCCAAAATACTTAATTAATCCAATTAATCATGCTCTTTAATTCCAATTCATGTCCAACACAAATTGAAGCAAAACAATTCATTATAACATGCTTAGGGTTCACGGCAATCATCATGAAATAACATTCAATTCCAATTTCAATCCAATTAAACCAACAATTAATATTCATTTCATGCTTTAAACTCATCCAATAGCCTAAAATCAAAAAGTCACAATGAACTACTCCTAGGGTAGTATTCGGCCAGGTAAGGATTTTTGGGGATTTTTTATCCAATCAATATTTCACAAATCCAACAATGTACAAATCCAATTCAACATCATATAAACATAACCCAACCATCAATTTAGGCAAATCAAGCTCCAAGCCAAAAAATCCCAAATTAAATTATATGAACTCTAGATTTTCAAATCAAACTTAGGACGCTCTGATACCATTGTAAGTGTTCATAGAACATGCCAAGGATCTCTAAGAGTGATTCGTGTGTGAATTAATCAAAGGGAGTTGCGGAAAAAACTTACTTTGATCGGTTTTAGGCTTTCAAAAATTCCTTTGGATGTAGAAGCTTCAAGCTTTCTTTGAGTGATTCCAACCCAAGGGTGAGTTTCCCTATCACCTTCTTTTGACTCTTAATGTGCTAGCAAGTAGAATTTTTGCAACAAAAATTCCCAAAGAAAGAGCATGATAATCGGCCATGGAGGGAGAGAAGAGAGAGAGATGAGTGAATAGTAGTGTCTAATAAAACTTAATCTTGTTTTCCAAAAACCACTTGCCTTTTATATTTTCCTAAAACAAAAGTTAAGTGTGTTGGAAAAATGCATTAAATGCATCCAACCACTTAAATCAACAAATGACTAGTGATGTGAGTCAAGTTGATGTAAGTTAGTGGGTCCCACCATTTTGAATTCAAAATTCAAGTTGGTCCACACAACATACTTTGGGCCTGGTTTCGTTTAATCCGACTAAACGAATTTTCCATCGCGACGTAATTAAATCCAATTTAATTAAATAATAATGCCTCGCAAAATTATTACGGAAGTCGCTTACGAATTAATTCCAAATTAATTCGTTCGCTTGAATTAAAATCCAATTTAATTCCGCATTGAAATCCAATTTCAATTAATATATCTAATATATTATTTTAGCCCAAATAAATAAATTAAATAGAAAAATCCAATTTAACTATTAAATTTATTTTACCGATTAATTCCAAATTAATCGTGTTCTCTATTCTTGTGGAATTAATCCCAGATTAATTCTTGACGAAATTAATCCCAGATTAATTCTCTCTTTGATAATTAATCCTAGATTAATTTATTGTCGTAATTAATCCCAGATTAATTTTCTCTCTCATAATTAATCCCAGATTAATTCTCTGTTCGAGTCAAATCTCATCGGTGAATCTTTGGGAAGCGACCCAAAAGATCCCTGGATATATTGGCAGTAAATACGGTCATCGGACTATCCGAACACGTGCGTACCCGCTACCACGTTCTTATCGATTTACAAGACATGGTTGGCTTCTAACAAAACATCGTGCCTACCCAATTCTCCAGAAATATTCTTTAAATGAATATATAATCTTTATCAGGCATAGTATATTATGTATTGCGAATTACGATCCAGTATCGGATGTCACATGCTAGGCCTGGGGCTGGAATTGTGTCTGCCCCATACGAAGCATATATCGGATCACTGGCAACTAGTCTCTCATGACCTAGTCATATTATCCCGATGACTGCAGTACTTAAGAGTACCAGTTCCGTATCCATGCATGATCATGATCTCCATATGACTGAAGTGATATTTCCATCTTGACATCACACCCAATACACTATGATTCTCAGTATACCCAGAAGAGGCGTACACATAACCTGTTAAAGCCCCGGACGACCAAAACCAAAGTATACTGATTGTCGCAAGTATTAGCGATGCAAGTCTCAGGTTAAGACCAAATACACCTACCCTGATTCGGATTCCCATAGACACATAGTCATACTACCAATGGGATTCTGAGGGGTCTATCCCGAGCGAAGCTGTTCCGTGCCATCGGTAAACAGAACCTCCTATTACACTTGCATGAGTATCCAATACCCAAATATATGAGAACTATGTCGTTAAACTTCCATAACGCGCACAAGTGTAATACTAGCCTATTCCGCATTATCGATGTTCAGTCTCGATAATACTACGACTAGGGATATTTAATGATTAAACCTTCGTGGATTAATATTGTCTCGTATCTTATTAATCTGGTACTAATCATATGGACTTTTATCATTTATATATCCAGGTAATCCAATTACAAATGATAAAAGAGCAATTTCATTTGTCACATAGTTAATTTTGTACAAGAACATCATTTCCTTTACAAAATAGTGATGTTATGGGTCATAATTTTCCAACAGGTCCCGCTACTTTTAAATTCCAAATTTACATTGGCATTTCCAACACACAACTAGACTTGGGCCCGGGTTCGTTTACTTCCGAATTAAATGAATTTTTCGTCGCGATGTAACTAAATCTAATTTAATTAAATAATAATGCCTAGCAAAATTATTACGAAAGTCACTTATGAATTAATTCCAAAATAATTCGTTTGCTTGAATTTAAAATCCAATTTTAATTCCGTATTGAAATCCAATTTCAATTAATATATCCGATATATTATTTTTGCCCAAATAAATAAATTAAATAGAAAAATCCAATTTAACTTTTAAATTTATTTTATCGATTAATTCCAAATTAATCGCATTATCTCTTCTGTACGAATTTAATCCCAGATAAATTCTTGCCGCAATTAATCCCAGATTAATTTTCTCTCTAGTAATTAATCTCAGATTAATTCTGTTCGAGTCAAATATCATTGGTGAATCTTTGGGAAGCGACCCAAGAGATTCCTGGATATGTTGGCAGGTAAATACAGTCATCGGACTATCCGAACACGTGCGTACCCCGTACCACGTTCTCACTGATTTACAAGACATGGTTGGCTTCTAGCAAAGCACCGTGCCTACCCAATTCTCTAGAAATATTCAACGAATAATATATAATCTGTATCAGGCGTAGTATACATTGTATTGCGTAATACGATCCAGTATCGGATGTCACATGCTAGGCCTAGGTCTGGAATTGTCTGCCCCGTACGAAGCATATATCGGATCACGCGTAACTAGTCTCTGTAATCGGATAATCATGACCTAGTCATACTATCCCGATAGCTGCAGCATTTAAGAGTACCAGTACTGTATCTTGCATGATCATCTCCATATGACTGAAGTGATACTCCCATCTTGACATCACACCCAATACACTATGATTCTCAATAAACCCAGCAGAGGCGTACACATAACATGTTAAATCTCCGGACGACCGAAACCAAAGTAAATTGATTGTCGCAAGTATTAGCGATGCAAGTCTCAGGTTAAAAACCACATACACCTACCCTGATTCGGATTCCCATAGACACATAGTCATACTACCAATGGGACTCTGAGGGGTCTATCCAGAGCGAAGCTGTTCTCGGTCCAATGGCTAACATAACCTCTTATCACACTTGCATAAATATCCAATACTTAAATATATGAGAACTATGCCGTTAAGCTTCCATAACACGCACAAGTGTAATACTAGTCTATTCCGCATTATCGATGTCCAGTCTCGATAATACTACGACTATTGATATTTAATGATTAAACCGTTCGTGGATTAATAATGTCTCATATCTTATTAATCTGGTTTAACCATATGGACTTTTATCATTTATATATCCAAGTAATCCAATTACAAAATGATAAAATAGCAATTTCCTTTGTCACATAGGTAATTTGTACAAAAACACAATGTCTTTTACAAATAGTGATGCTATGGGTCATAATTGTCCAACAATCTCCCACTTGGCTCATAGCCATTCACTCAAGTATCTAACACATGAACTATGTACATTTCGCTCAAACTTTTGTTAAGAAATAGCTTTCGTTAGTGGATCTGCGATATTGTCATCTGAAGTGATCTTTTCGATCTTCACATCGCCAGGATAAATGATCTCACGAATCAGATGAAACCATCGAAGTACATGCTTGGATCATTGATGAGACCGCAGTTCCTTAGCCTGCGCTATAGCCCCGTTATTGTCACAATACAAAGGTACGAGCTTAGCTGCTAACGAAACTACTCCTAATCCAATTAGGAATTTACGGATCCAAACTGCTTCTTTTGCTGCCTCAGCTGCAGTAATATATTCCGCTTTTGTTGTTGAATCGGCAACAGTCTCTTGCTTGGAAGATTTCCAGCTCACTACTCTGTTGTTCAAACAAAATATGTACCCCGATTGCGACTTACAGTCGTCTTTATCGGTTTGAAAACTTGCATCGGTGAACCCAGTCACCTCAAGTTCTCCATCTCCATAGACTAATAAGGCATCCTTAGTTCGTCTAAGATACTTAAGGATGTTCTTAACAACGATCCAGTGACCATCACCTAGATTGGCCTGATAGCGACTGCACATGCTCAAAGCATACGAGACATCAGGTCGCGTACATATAATGACATACATGATCGATCCGATTGCAGAAGCAAACGTGATCCGATTCATTGAATCTCTCTCATCTTGAGTTTTAGGACACAAGTCCTTAGATATAGAGACGCCATGTGACACCGGAAGCAGCCCCCTCTTGGACATATCCATGTTGAATCTCTTCAATACTTTGTCAATGTACGAGCTCTGGGAGAGTCCAAGCAGCTTTTTGGATCTATCCCGGTAGATCCTTATTCCCAGAATAAAGGCTGCTTCTCCCAAGTCTTTCATGGAGAATTTTAATGAAAGCCAAGCTTTCACCGATTTTAACATGGGAATGTCATTGCCTAAAAGCAATACATCATCAACATATAGGACAACGAATGTTAGTGCGCTCCCACTAACCTTCTTATATACACAAGAATCATCTTTGTTTTGAATGGAAGCATATTCTTTTATGATCTCATCAAAACGTTGGTTCCAAGAACGAGATGCTTGCTTCAATCCATAAATGGATCGATTTAACTTGCAAACCTTGTTTGCATGTTTTGGCACGCATATAAACATCCTCTAAAAGGTTTCCGTTAAGGAAAGTGGTTTTGACGTCCATCTGCCATATTTCATAATCGAAATATGCAGCAATAGCAAGCATTATCCGAATGGATTTAATCATGGCAATATATGAAAAAGTTTCATCGTAATAGACACCATGTCGTTGGCGATACCATTTCGCTACAAGCCTAGCTTTGTACGTTTGTATGTTGCAATCCATGTCTGTCTTTTTCTTGAAGACCCATTTACAACCTATAGGCTTAATGCCTTCGGGTGCATCAACCAGTGTCCAAACTTGGTTGGTATACATGAAATCCATTTCAGACTTCATGGCCTTTTGCCATAAAGTGGAGTCGATACCTTGTATCACTTCCTCATACGTAGCCGGTTCATCTTCCTCAATAAGATTAATATCTACATGAGGTGAGATTAGAAACTCATACCTCTCAGGTTGTTTTCTGACTCTCTCCGACCTACGCGGTTCTTGTGTATTAGAAGATTGTTGAATAGTCTCATCCCTGATGGACTATTCGTGTTCCGAGATGGGGTCGGTGCCAGGAACAGTATCACTCCGATTTTCATCGAGTTCTACTTTCCTCCTACTTATCACTGCATTTATTAATTCCTTTTCGAGGAAAACTTCATGAAGAGCAACAAATATTTTGTTCTCTTGTGGGTTGTAGAAGTATTATCATTTGGTTTCCCTAGGATACCCTACAAATAGGCACTTATCCGATTTGGGTTCTAGTTTGGTACCATCCAAAAGTTTAACGTATGCCCAACATCCCCAAATCTTCAGGAATGAGAAACCCGATTTCTTTCCTGTCCATATTTCATATGGAGTCTGTCCAACAGACTTTGACGGAACCTTATTCAAAATAAGTATTGCATTGTTCAATGCGTATCCCCAGAAGAAAATTGGTAGCTCAGTGCGACTCATCATAGACCTTACCATGTCCAATAAAGTTCGGTTTCTCCGTTCGGACACACCATTCAATTGAGGTGTTCCGGGAGGAGTCCACTGTGAAAGAATACCATATTCTTTCAAGTAATCGAGAAACTTATTGCTCAAGTACTCTCCACCACGGTCCGACCTTTTTCCGGTCTGTTTTTCTACTTCGTGTCGAAACTCTTTGAATTTCTCAAAAGTTTCCGACTTGTGTCTCATAAGATACACATAACCATAACGTGATGCATCATCCGTAAAGGTTACGAAGTATTCATATCCACCTTTAGCCTGGCTAGATATGGGCCCACATACGTCACTATGAACGAGGGCTAAAAGTTCGGTGGCACGTACACCCTTACCACTAAAAGGTGTTTTAGGCATTTTGCCTAATAAACAGGATTCGCAGAAATCATATGAATCAGGATCAAATCCATCCAAGTATCCATTCTTCGAAATAGTATATATATGAGTCTTGTTAATGTGTCACAGACGACAATGCCACATATAAGTTTCATCTGATTTACTCAATTTGAGCCTTTTGTTTGTCATGTTATATGTTTGAGATTCATTTATATTCAAAATATAAAGACCATTATTAACATATGCTGTACATATCAAATTGTCATCTTTATATACAAAACACTCAGTGTTCCGGAATATAAAGATATACCCGCATCGGGTTAAACAAGATACAGAGATGATGTTTCTAGTCAAACTAGGTACAAAATAACAGTCATCTAATGTAATTACATGCCCCGAGGGAAAATTCAAAACATAGGTTCCTACGGCCAAAACAGCGACTCTCGTCCCCTTTCAGACTCGTAGGTCGATCTCTCCTGAAGTCAGTCTCCTGCTAATCTGCAGATCCTGCACATCAGTACATATGTGAGTACCACATCCATAATCAAAAATCCAATTTTTAAAACCAGTAGTAGACATGTTTATTTCAATAACAAACATACATGGGGCCTGAGCCTTGCCCGCCCTCGCTTCCTTCAAGTTCGCCTTGTACTCACAGCAGTCACGCTTCTAGTGACCCCGTTTGCCACAATGTAGGTAGACGTCTTGGGATTTGTCCTTAGTCTTCCCAGAAGACCGTGACGATTTAGCTTTTCCCTTTTCCTTTTTCTTTTTCTTCTCCACACCCCTAGAAGCCTTCGGCCAAGCCTTGGCCTTCTGGGATGTCGAAGTAAGATGCGCCTCACACTTCTTGCCCTTCAGAAGCTCTGGCTCTGCTTCTTTCAGCATCGCCATTAACTCTCCAATAGTCTTTTCTTGGTTCATCATATTATAGTTCATGATGAACCCGCCCCAGCAATCGGGCAGAGACTGTAAGATCAAATCTATGGAAGTCTCGGCCTCAAAGGTAATGCCCAGCTGACCTAGCTGTTCGATGTCAGCAATCATCTGCGACACAAAGTGTTCGACAGATGTACCCTCTGACATACGTGAGCGAAAAATCTTCTTTTGCAATTCGTACTTCTGAGATCTAAGGTTAGATCTGTGAAGGTCATTCAATTTCAACATCATATTGTAAGGATCCAATCCTTTTGTTCTGATGATGAAATTGAGGAGTCATTGCAGCAAGCATGACGGACTGAGTAGTAAAGTTATCATCTCGATGAGTCTTCCAAAGCTCATGATCTACTACCCGCTCATGTCCGGGCTCAGGCCCGAGAGGTCTCTCTATAACATAGAGTAACTTCTCAGATCCCAGGACTATCCTGAGATTCATTTCCCAGTCTGGAAAATTGGAGCCGTTAAAGACATTGTCACCCATGATGATGTCCCTAACGCTAATCTTTCCAGCCATCTCGATTGCAAAAGTCCAACTATCCAATCAACGATATCGGGTACACTCAAAATGTAATGGTTACTATAGTCCAACTATATAATTAACTACAAGTGGAGTAGTGTATTCTACAATTTAATTGTTCAAAGAAAGCAATAAAACAATATTAGTCCAACTAATATATATATATATGACGTGATATAAAATAAAAGAGCGCATATTAGCAAATATTAAACGAAATTGCAAATTTTATACTGGCCTCCCACTATTTTTCGGTGAGCCTCTAACCCTATATTGAGTACTCAGGAAACCCAGTTTCCTAGTGGGCTAGGATCCCGTTAAATAACACACAACCTTGACTTTGGCCAACAAGTTGTATGAAACTTAACTAGGTAGATCTCTAAGATCAATTGGATCCCATCCAATTCCTAGATTCGGTAGGTGGACCTCCAAGTCCAAAACATATATCCAATATATTTCCTAACATTTTCCTCTGAATCAACTAAGCATTGGCTTTGGCTCAACAAGCTTAATGATTCCAGTTAAGCGCGACCCATTGACAGTGGGAAAGCTTCGTAATCCACGTCGATGTACAGAAGTGACCTTGACTTTGGCCAACAAGTCATAACTGCCTAAGACATGCGATGTATAACAAAGCTTTCGTGGTTCAAACACATCCGCGATGGACAATGATCTTGACTTTGGCCAACAAATCAAAGCCAATCTTGGATCTTGAGAGACAACCACTCAATGGAAGGAAAACGCTTAATATTAAAGTGAGGGTTTTTCGCGTAAATTGGCAACCAATTTATTATCTTTGATTAGGTCTCATCATACACCCTTAAACATGCATTCTAAAAGCATAATAAGGCGTGATAAATTAATAATGATATGCGAATGGATATATAATATAATTTGTTCCTAGAACAAATCTCTCTCTTTCCACTCTCTCGCTAACACTTTACAATCTTCTACCCAATTACATAATACTTAAAGAAATCTTATTTACATTGAGGGGAATTGGTGAGAAGAGAAATACAAAGAGAATATGAGGTGAAAGGCTGGACACGCATGTCCAATTTCAAATAAGTACCATACTTACAACAATTTCTAAAATTGCCTTACCCAACTAATATCCATCCGATATACATTATTCATACAAATACATCCAAGTATTCACACAAAGCATGATGCCAATAAATCTAATCCAATTAATTAATCTTTGATTAATGACCATCCAATATTTATACAACGATTTGATTTGCGCGAGTCCAACTCGTTTAAGAATAAATACTAAAAGTACGTATTCTTGAATTATATTGAACTACAATTTTAAATCCAATTTAAATTGTATCCAATATTAATTCATGTTAAATTCCAAATTAAACAATTACACTTTTAATAATGCCTTTTTAGACTTGGATTCCAAATCCAATCCAATTGGGTCTCAAAGGCCCAATTAGCATCCAATGCCAATTCAATTAAAGTCCAATGAGCTTTCAATTAATTCTTTAGGCGTGGCCTTTGACCATTATGGATCCAACCCAAAATGTCAAGGCCCAATTAGGAATCACCCTATGCCAAAAATCAATTTAGGCCCATTAGGCCCAATTAAATTATTAAAGGCCCAAAAGTCATATTTGGACTTTATGGAAATGGTTTTAGGCCCAATTGGATCCAACCCAATTGTCCAAAACCATACTTGGCCCAACCAAGCCCATTAGCCCAAATCCAAAAAATTAAATTAACATAATATTCCAAAATCACATTAATTCAATTAAAGTGTAATTAACACAATTAATCAATTAATCTAATGTTTCCAAAACACTAATTAATCCAATTAATCATGCTCAATTATCCAATTCATGTCCAACACAAATTGAAGCAAAATCAATTCTACAACATGCTTCATACTCACGGCAAAGGCAAGGAAATAACATTCAATTTTGATTTCAATCCAATTAAATCTACAATTAATATTCATTTAATGCCAATTAACATATCTAATTGTCAAATTTCAAAAATCACCATGAGTTATTCCTAGGGTGCATTCGGCCATGCTTAAGAAATTGGGGAAATTTTTGATCCAATCAATTTCACAAATCCAATGATGCATAAATCCAATTTATCATCATCTAAACACAACCAAACAACCAATTTGGAAAAATACATGCTCCAAGCAAAATCCCCGAATTAATGTCCATAAACCCTAGAATTCAAATCATACTTAGATTGACTCTTGATATCATTGTTTGTGTCCTGCACAAGCCCAAGGTCTCTAAATAATGATTTGTGTGTGAATTCATCAAGATAAGTTGCGGAATACTTACATTGATCGGCTTTGAAAAATCAAAACTTTCTTTGGATGTAGAAGCTCCAAGCCCTTTTGTTGAGTTCTAAACTCTTGGGTGAGTTTCCCTATCACCTTTATTCAACTCTCAATGTGCTAACAATGGTGAATTTTTGAAACAAAAATTCAAGAAGAGAGGGAGATGGATTCGGCCAAAGGAGAGGAAAGAGAGATGATGAATAGTTATGTTGTATTAACTTTCCAAAAGTTGGTGGTTGTGTTGGAAAAAGATGAATTAAATACAAGCCAACCACTTCCATCACTTGTCAAAATGTTGATGTAAGTTAAGTGGGTCATACCACTTTTAAATTCCAAATTTAAGTTGGCATTTCCAACACACAACTAGACTTGGGCCTGGGTTCGTTTAATTCCGAATTAAACGAATTTTCCATCGCGACGTAATTAAATCCAATTTAATTAAATAATAATACCTAGCAAAATTATTACGAAAGTCGCTTACGAATTAATTCCAAAAAAATTCGTTTGCTTGAATTTAAAATCCAATTTTAATTTCGTACTGAAATCCAATTTCAATTAATATATCCGATATATTATTTTTGCCCAAATAAATAAATTAAATAAAAAAATCAAATTTAACTATTAAATTTATTTTGTCGATTAATTCCAAATTAATCGCGTTCTCTCTTCTATACGAATTTAATCCCAGATAAATTCTTGTCCCAATTAATCCCAAATTAAATTTATCTCTCATAATTAATCTCATATTAATTCGGTTCGAGTCAAATGTCATTGGTGAATCCTTGAGAAGCGACCCAAGAGATTCCTGGATATATTGGCAGTAAATACAGTCACCGGACTATCCGAACACGTGCTTACCCCGTACCACGTTCTCACCGATTTACAAGACATAGTTGGCTTCTAGCAAAGCACCGTGCCTACCCAATTCTCCAGAAATATTCAACGAAGAATATATAATCTGTATCAGGCGTAGTATACATTGTATTACGTAATACGATCCAGTATCAGATGTCACATGCTAGGCCTAGGGCTGGAATTGTGCCTGCCCCATACGAACCATATATCGGATCACGCGTAACTAGTCTCTGTAATCGGATAATCATGACCTAGTCATACTATCCCGATAGCTGCAACAATTAAGAGTACTAGTACCGTATATTGTGTGATCATCATCTCCATATGACTGAAGTGATACTCCCATCTTGACATCATACCCAATACACTACGATTCTCAATAAACCCAGCAGAGGCGTACACAGAACCTGTTAAAGCTCCGGACGACCAAAACCAAAGCAAACTGATTGTCACAAGTATTAGCAATGCAAGTCTCAAGTTAAAGACCACATACACCTACCCTGATTCGGATTCCCATAGACACATAGTCATACTACCAATGAGACTCCGATGGGTCTATCCAGAGCGAAGTTCTTCCCGGTCCAACGGCTAACATAACCTCTTATCACACTTGCATAAGTATCCAATACTTAAATATATGAGAACTATGATGTTAAGCTTCCATAACACGCACAAGTGTAATACTAGTCTATTCTGTATTATCGATGTCCAGTCTCGATAATACTACGACTAGGGATATTTAATGATAAACCGTTCGTGGATTAATATTGTCTCATATCTTATTAATCCGGTTTAACCATATGGACTTTTATCATTTATATATCCAAGTAATCCAATTAAAAATGATAAAATAGCAATTTCCTTTGTCACATAGTTAATTTTTATAAAAACACAATGACTTTTACAAATAGTGATGCTATGGGTCATAATTGTCCAACAATCACCTCTTGTCTTTTATATACATATTCGATCTAATTACGATTAGATATCTAATTATGATTAGATTGAAACTAAATCTGATTTAGTGATACATGTATATTAGACAAAGACCCTAGGATTTTAATGTAGTGCGCAGTTACAACGTAGTTTGTAATAGATATTGGGAAGCGTCACTATAAGTTATATATCCTTAAATAAAGTTCATAGTCAAGATTTACTTATACGGGTTGGTTAATAAAATTCGCTGAGACAAGTATATGTCGTATATCGTGACTTGGTCTGATGGTTTATCCCAATGAACTATGAGTCTCGGGAGACTCGTATAGATATGTAGGTATTTATTTGATAAACACTGAATGACTCACTGGAGATTTTCTAATATATGGTACACCAACGTCAATAGGAATCTTCTCGAGTTGAGCGAACATAGTGGTCATTCGACTTGAGATACCACAGTGGATATATGAGTTATCCTCCACACTTTGATGGCAGTTACGTCACCGATCTATATAGATCAGACCTTCGCCTGTTCGTTGGGTGTGGACCGATGCTAATGATATCCAGTGCGTATCAAGATAAAATCCATCAATCCTGTGTACATGGCATATGTATCCTACACGTGTTTGTGATCTAGTAAATCAATGGCCGTGGTATAACTTCGGAAGCGAGTTCCGAGTGTTATTTAGAGATCATAAATTTGAAAGTCGACTATATTATACCATAAGGATTTGACGTTCCCATCTATATCCCAGGTATAATATGGATAGCTTGTGACAGAGGGATTATACGTATGCAATGACCTCGACTTGCATATTTTAGCGAGATTATCCATGGTCGTCATAATTCATGAGTGGGTGAATTATGGACACGAAATTGGATTTCGTGACGGATAAACCTAAACTTAGAGAGTCCCATTATATGAAGTGTACTTGTTGAGCACTTGGACAACACTTTATGAATAATACAGATTATTCATAATACTTAACCAGATTAACTAAGTTAATTCGAATCGTTTAAACAGTTAAACGAAAACACATGCTTTAGGGAATTTTGATCAATTAATAATTAATGTATATTTGTATTTGATACAAAATTTGATATGATACATATTAATTAATTATCAAATTAGACTTTGACACATGTCATTAGTATATGTATTTGTTATTTAATGTAAATAAAAATACATATATAATAAAAACTATATTAACTAATTATTTAGATATTTAAATGTTAAATATTTGAATAATTAAATAATATCCATATTACATAAATGTTATGCAATATGTTTAATTATTATTGGTTACATGTGGTATATTTTAATTAAGCTTTAGGTGTGCAAATATTTGATTTGCTAACATAAAGCTTGATTTTGTTTAATTAAATTAAATAGGGAAATTGACCAAACTACCCATAAAAGTCGGTCATGGGTTGTTTTAATTTAGAAAATTTTGTTTTCTCATTATTCAAGCATCCATGGCCGAAAATCCTTCTTCCAAAAGCTCTCAAATTTCTTGATTGAAGAAACAAAGTAGAAAGTGAAGAAATCAAGAAAAAGCTTAAAGAAAGTTGAGGATTAAGAGGTAATCTTTAATATTCTTAAGTTTAGAAAATTAGTTTCTTGTTCTTGAGTTACTAGAATAGTTCTAGGGTTCTTCACTTCTTAGAAATTGGGGTTTTGTGATGTAGAGGATGGATTTGGAGGCTTATTGCATGTGTGAAGTTGAATTGAAAGATATTATTGTAATATTTGTTCAATTTGATCATTTGATGATATATTGTCTTTCTAGAGTGTTATGACCACTCTTGTAATGCCTAGAATTATTCTTGGGTTCTTCATTGGTGGTGGCTTGGATTGGTGTTGTGATTTATATGATTAATGTTGAGAAAATTAGATTTAAAGCATGAAAAATGATAATTTTTGTTACAAAATCAGATCTAGAAAAACTGGGTTTATTGTGATGAAATTATGTCATATAAATGTATTGGATGTGTTTTGGGTGTTGAAACAATTTCCGGAAACAATTTCGGAGTTGAAATATGCGAAAACGGCGAAAAACGGTGTTATCGGGTGACGTTTGAGCCAACTGGGTGACGGCTTCCCAAACAGTGAATTGGTCACTATTCGGGCAGCCCAAGTACTATTGGGGCTGACCTGGGCAGCCCCCATGTACATTGGGTAGTCGATTCGGTCAAAAACACGTTTTATGTCATTTTGCGGAAAAAAACGTTTTCGTAAACGTTTCGCGATGTTTCTTAATCATTTATGTCGTTATTTGATATCGAATAAATATGTTTAGGTGAAATATGAATGAATTATTCATATTGGATATTGAATAATTTATCCGGTAATTTTAAAAGTGTTAAAATTACGATTTCACCCGAACCGCGAGCTTCAGCTGCGCTCGCGCCAAAACCCCAACAACATCTGTAAGTGCAAGCGAAACTGGAGCTAAAGGATCAACGAGCACTGATAATGATAATTGATAATTAAAGAATTGTAAAATTACAATGAAGAAATATCTTAAAATTATAATGGAATTACTGAGCTTTGATTTCTCTCACCCTTGAAGGATACGTAGACAACTTAAGTTTTTAAAAATTTAAGTTCAAACTCTTTAATTTAATAATTTTATTTTTCATTTTTTTAGACAAGAATTTTATTTGTAATTTAATGTAAGTTTATTATATAAATTCAAATTCATAATTTTAAATTAATTTTTCAATCTCAATTTTTATTTTTATTTTTTTAAGTGTGGAATCGGGAACCGGCCGGTTCAATTCTGGTTTGGAACCGAACCCGACCGGTGGCCGGGTCTACCCACGTACATGAGAATCAAATTTTACATTAGATGGACTAAATCCAATTTTGTTTTTTTAGTCTATACTAAATGTAAATGAGGATTTTGTTTTTGTTATTTGTTAATAAGTAAATCATCGTAGTTTGTTTCCCACTAAAAGGGTAAAGCTTTCTTATTACGTAGGGGTGGGCAATTTTGGGTTCGCGAATTCTCGATCGAAAGTTGGGAATTCTAAGCATTAAGATTTTTTTTTTCAATAGCTCCTGAAACGATACCCAACTCTCGACGGATCGAGAGTTGGGTACCCGATCGAGAGTTAGCTACCCAATCAGGAGTTAATTTCTCATTTGAATAGTAAAGTTCCTAATCAGACATTAAGTATCTGTGGGTACCCGTTCGCATATTTGGTACTCATTCACACATCGGGTCTTTAAAACAAAATGACGTAATTTCATATGTTATTTTTTTTTTTTGTAAAGGGCATGGGAATTTCTGGGATATACTCAATTTATACCCGATCGGTCACGAAACATAATCTCATATCTATTCCATCCTGAAAATTTTAGAACAGATTCGGAAATTCTCGATTGATACGGAAAATATGTCCATCCCTAATATTAAGCAAGGCACCCCTATATCATATATACGCCACCAGTCAATTCCTTTAAAAAATATTTCTACCACTACACTTTGGTTGGTGAGGATTCAAAGATCGTGTGCATATGTTCGCTCTGATTCGTGTCGAATAAGATTCCGAACCCGCGCAATTTGAAAAGTATCAGCTTTTTAAAATTCCCCCCAAAAAAAAAAACATTTTATAAACAGAGACAGAGAGAGAGAAACGAAGAGGGATTGGTGGATTCATGAAGAGGAAAAAAACCCTAAAGAAGAGGAAAAGAGAAAAGAGCCAAATGAAGGGAACACTAGCGAGGCACTTGCAGCTTCAGCTAGGGTTTCCTTCATTCCAGCACCACCAATCATCCTCTTCCACGTCATCCTCCAATCCCTCCTCTCGCTTCCAGAACCTTCTAGAATCCGTCTCCGAGGACGCCGCTCTCACCGTTGCCCATGTCGATGATAAAGATTTCATTCTCAGTCAAGATTTCTTTTGGTAAAAATCATAATTTCTTTTGACAAATTGATGCTTATTTCGATCCAGATTTGATTTTGATAGATGTTTGTGATTGTAATTAAGATGCATTTATGAATATTTTGATTTTTTTTTTTGGTTTAATAAATCTTGATTTGCAGCACACCAGATTATATAACACCAGACAACCAGAACTTGTTAAACGGCTTTGATTGCAACAAGGTCTGTTAAAATGTAGGGATTACTTTGAATAATTCAAGTTATGAGTAGATACAATATTAAGTTTTTGCTTAATTTGTTTAGCAGGAAAACATCCCTTGCCCAAAATCACCTGAGAAGCTAAATACTATTAAAAGCAAAAAGCGTCGACAGGGTATGATCAATTATTGTGCTATAATGTTTTAGATCTTGAATGTAGTTAAATCATATGAACTCAAACATTGGCGTGACAGATAATTGGAGTATGTAATTTGAAGGGCACTTTGCTTGATGAGTGATTGTACCGTTTTAACAATGATGCAGCTTGGTATTGCATCTCATGTATTTACTACATATGATTCAAACTCTATAATGCTCTTACGTTTTTTGTTCCCTTTTGTGACTGAATATTTGTTCTTTCTTCAGATGGATCCTTAGTAAATCCCCTTGATTCTACTTCGTGTGACTACCAAGAAATTGTGGAACTTGCAAAAGATACTTTTAGCACAGATGAAGTTCAGGTGAATAAAACAATAGGAAATGTGACACACAAGACTCATAATTATGTTCCACAATCAGCAGTTGCTTTGCGTTGTCGGGTTATGCCCCCGCCCTGCATTAAGAACCCTTATCAAAAAGATGCTTCAGAAATGGACACAGATCGTTTTGGAAATCAAAGGGAAAAATGTGCTGGTATGATTCTATTAGTTTACGGAGTAAAATTTAAAAGATGTTTCTAGAAACTTCTGTTTTACTTTTTGCCCTCTTCCATTTGAGGTAGATGATACTGCAAATTAGGTCATGGATATTCTTCATCCTGAAGTTTTAATTGCATAGTGCCACAATCTTGCAGGTCTATTTTCTGCAATTATTGGAGGTGATGGCCTTTCACGCTATCACTCAGATTTTCATGAGGTTGAGGTATCTATCCAAAGTCAGAAAACTTTAAGCATATGTTAAACAATGCTCTTTTTTTTTGGGGAGGGTTGACGTGGTAGAAATTTGCCTACCCTTTGCAGCAAATTGGTGCTGGAAACTTTAGTTGTGTTTTCAAAGTGTTGAAGAGAATCGATGGTTGTTTTTATGCCGTAAAACATAGCACAAGACAGTTGCATAAAGATACAGAGAGGTAAATCAGTGCTTAGTTATGTCTATCCTTGATCAAGGATCATTGTGATGTAATAATCTTTGCACTTTGCAGGAGGAAAGCTTTAATGGAAGTTCAAGCTTTGGCAGCTATAGGTCTGTGAGTGTCTTTATAATTCTGTTCATTTATGTGAAGGTTTTTTTCCCCTAGTCTTACCATGTTGTCCCTGTAGGGTCACATGAAAACATTGTCGGATACTACTCCTCTTGGTTTGAAAATGAGAAACTCTACATTCAAATGGAGCTATGTGATCGCAGCTTGTCCATCAATAAAGGTTCATACTTATTTTCAGAGGGAGAAGTATTGAAGGCCTTGCATCAGGTTAACATTCTCAGTAGAGCATTATTTTTACAAACCTAAGATTTGAAGCTTCATCATTGTTAGCAAGATAACATACATTAGCAGTAGCATGAAGTTGTTACTCAATTTACTGCTCTAAAGATATGCACACACTCCAATTTAAGGTGCTTTAAAAGAAATTCAGCCATAAATAAAAAGAAAGTACAATAAATGATTATGAATTCAAATTGAATATGTCTGTCTCGTAAATATTGAAAGATCTTCTACATGTCTTGCAAGTGAACCTATTTTATTTAGCTTTAGCCTTTATATATATATATATTTCTGAAAACAGATATCTCCTTGTTATGGTCATCAGTGTGTCTAGAATGTGATTATTTTTCATTTGAGTACTGATATTTATATAAAAGGGAGAACAAATTTAATCACAACGTACCCTTTTGTCTCCCTTTTGTACTAATATCATTTTCCTTTTCTTTTTTATCGTTTGTTATTTTTTAATTACTCCAATATGATCTTATGAAGTAAAGCCACGTTGATATTGATGGCAAGGTTTTGTATTATGATCGTCCTTTCTACTAACAGGTGTGCAAAAACTAACAATTACTTATGATAATTGAAAAGGCAACTGCGCACTTTATGTTTAGGGATATTGTCTTGGCAAACATTATTTTTCATGACTATTTGCCATTTCTGACATAAAATTGTACAGATTGCGAAGGCCTTGCAGTTTATACATGGGAAAGGATTAGCTCACCTAGATGTGAAACCTGATAATATTTATGTCAAGAACGGTGTTTACAAGCTTGGTGATTTTGGATGTGCAACTCTCCTCGATAATAGCCTGCCAATTGAAGAGGGTGATGCACGGTATATGCCTCAAGAAATCCTGAATGAGAAATATGATCATCTTGACAAAGTTGATGTCTTCTCTTTGGGAGTTTCTGTTTATGAGCTAATCAGAGGATCACCTTTGCAAGAATCAGTGCCTCGGTTTTTAAATCTGAGGGATGGAAAGCTGCCCCTCCTTCCAGGCCATTCATTGCAATTCCAGAACTTACTCAAGGTACCAACTCTTGCCCATGTCAATCTCTTTCATTGAGTGTAAAGCAATGTCGGGTAATAATTACGAGGTGGTGTATACCATAGGAAATGCTTTTTGGTATCACTATGTTCTTTTTGTATTCCTTTTTTCTTCTATGCTGTATTGCGATATTTATTCCCCCAGTCCTGTATTTGTGTGTCATGACTCATGAAACATTCTGCTGTAACATTGGCCTCTTTTGCAACTTGGTTGATTTCTTTTGATTTTGTATCCTGTCAGGTCATGCTGGACCCTGATCCAGTTCGGCGTCCTTCTGCGAAAGAATTAGTAGAAAATCCAATTTTTGATAAAATTCAAAAACACACAAAAACCTATGTGAAACCATAATAATATGGTTTTGATTCGGATTGGGGATGTTATATATGCACGAACCATCTACTGGTCGCTCGCTCGGCAAGGCTTGGAGGAGAAAGATTACTACTGAGCAGATTTAGAATGAGAGTCCTTCTCTAACTTATTGCACCAAATTTTCCCCTGGGAATGGTGTAAATTTTGTAAAGTTAAGGAAGGCGGTTTTCAGAAGGTTGTGTTATGGACTGGACTGTACTGAAGGTATGCTTTGCTTGGTCTCATGAGTTGCGTGTCATTTGATGGGGAAATAATGTGTGTTTTAGCTTGTAGTTTCTTTTTACTGTAAGGTTTCATTGATGATTGAACCATCGAGTCTCACACAATTTCTTGTCATAAGGCCATGGATTCAAAGTGAAAGGGCTGCGCAGTTGTCACTATTATAAAGTCACGTTCACAATTTCCTTTTTGGCACGTATGGTTAAGATTTAATTATATTTAAATTATTATTTAATAATTATAAATTATAGTTTATTTAAAAAAAGAGATTTCTTAAAAAACCTAAAACTATAATGGATTTTCTAATTCAATTCAAGTTTAAAAGATTTTCTTCATTTAGTACATTTATATGTTAAATTACATAAATGACTAATAAATGGAATAACAAGTTTGTTACTAATTTTTTTTTTTTTTTTTAAAATGACAAAATACGCTAATTGAAGGAGGAAAATATAGACTTTTTTGTAACTTTAAATTTAAAAATTAAATGTCTTTTTGATTGTGATATTATATATTTAATATGTAAGTGTATGTATCGTTCAAGTAATATAGTGATTAATAGTCGAATATCGAATTCACATGAATTTAATATTTATCTTATTAATATAAAGACTAACTTATTTAATTTAAATTAAATTATTGAGAAGAAGAATTAATTTAATAGTTTAATTAAAAAGTAATTAAATATCAAATAACACTTTTTGAAAAAAAATATTATAAGATAGAATAACTTAATGTTGCAACTTTACCTAAATATGTACGCAATGTGTCTAGATATTTTTCAATCAATTGAGTTGTTACTAATTATTAACCTATTATTTACAAGTTTCTTTTGATGGTCATGTAAATATATTCAGATTGAAATCAATTAATTATATGTCTATGTTAATTACATTAAATCGAATTCCTTAAGGTCAAGTTTTAATAATTAACTACGTATGCCCTTTAGGTGTATTTTTATCATGTAGGGAAATCTATTCAATGAATAAATCACACGCTATTATTCCCATGATTAATCCAAATTTCCTATATCAAGCTCTTAAGGATTTACCAAGATTATTCTATTATTGGCCAAATAAATAAAATAAGCATCAAAGAATAGAGAATAATAAATAATCAATAACCAACCAAAGAATAAAACTATACAAATTAATTAATAAACATGCTTTACAACCCTAAATTTAATGAATTAGCTACTCATAATATTCAAAAAAACAAGATAATCATTATAATAAGTCAAGAACTCATAAAAGATAAAGTTAGAGAGAAACTCTTACTTGCAGACTCCGGCTTCAAACTCGAACTTTGATTGATGCACTTGTTCTTATCTTGCTATAGGCATTCTTATTTTCTATGGAGGCTCCAAAATATATTATGAGGCTTGATAATAGGTTTAAGAACGAACTTATACTTATATAGGAGGTTCAAGGGGTGTTTCCTACTAAAAAATCGGATGCAGGATGAATCATGGTCTAAATTACCGTGAGCATCACTCAACATTTGGCGCGTCGCGACGCGCCCATTAATTTTGAAAAATCAAATTCTATTTAAATTTTGTGAAGGCGAGAATCTCGATGCGCGTCTAGTGTCGGAACGGGCGCTTTGAGTATGAATTTTTCCCCAATTTACTCTGTATCTTGTTGTTTTTTCTCTAGTTAATTCCATTGAGTCTTAATATTATTTTGACCTGTAGAAATGCACCCAAAACACATCAAAAGCGCTCATAAATCCGGAGATCACCCATAAAAATATTAAGATCAAGGGGTGGTAAATATTTCGTTTTTATCTCAAGTTAATTCCATTGAGTTTTGATGTTATTGACTTGTAAAAATGCACCAAAAACACATTAAAAGTGCTCATAAATTCCGAGATCAACAACAAAAATATTAAGATAAAAAGGTGGTAAATATGTGTATTTTAACCGCTCATCACACCTTCAAACTTAACATTTTGCTAGTCCTTGAGCAAAACAAATAAAAATAAAATAAAATAAAATAATCTAAGCCACTTTCGTAGGAATCACTGTTGCATTTAGCGCACACAACAAGCCTTTAAACCCATAGGCGGCTCTAATGGACGAGTTATAATATTTTGAGGGTTTACAGTGACGACACCTACAAACGTCATTCAACACACATATGCATTCACATAAAAATAAAACATACTAGTAGTTATACATAACATTATCCTCAAAGAGTACTCAGTAATGAAACCAAAGAACCTTCGAAGTACCCAACAAAACTCAAATCCAAATTCTTGAATAAATTATCTAAATCAAACTTACAGTATGTGTTGACACACTCGCAAAATGGTTTTTTACTCCCAAGTATAAGAGTGTCGGAGTAATAAAATAACCCAGTAAGTCCGGGATCGATCCACATGGAATAAATTTAGTAAAATAAAATAATAATTTGAGTAAACATAAAAATGGTAAATTGTTTGAAGTATAGGTAAAATTTTCAATTGGAATGCAACAATAAATTAAAATGATGGGTTTAGGGGATCCATTCTTAATATTTCAAATATAAAGAAATCATACTTTTTATAATATATAAATTATCATTGTGGGAACACAGAAACTGGGCGACGCATGCTGTCCCGGGCTCGCGGCCCGATCAGGAGTACGGAGTAGCCACGGGGGACTAAACCGGAGAATAATGGAGTCGCCACCCGGTGTGAACCGGGAAAATGAGATTTAAGGCCGCACTCACCCCTCGCAAGGGAAGACCTCAAACCGTTGGATTCGGAATGGTCCCTTACTTATGTCACTTGTAATGAAAGGATTTGTGTAATAATTTAATCAAGCTTAAGTAACACTTATTTCCAATAGTATCATACTTCTAAATCCATATGCACAAAAATAAAACTTACACCTAAATTTGCATATATTTCACATCTAAGATTGCATGCTTGAAAGTACATCAAAATGGCAACGAACATATAACTTCATTGGCATATTGCATTCATGGAAACACAAGCACACACTAACCACACAAGCACACATAAAGGCGAATCAAATAATGGCGAATATGTGATTTCATAGACATATCATAAACAAATAGCCATTACATGTCCATGCATAAATAAAAGAGTCAACTAAATACATAATGCAAAAAGACACTTAAGGATGCAATTAGGCATTGAAGTAAGCATGCTATGACGTGGTGCAAAAGAAGATAACTAATATGGACACAAACACACATGTGAGCACTTTTCCAAGTGGTACATGGAATTGTATCCCAAGTACAGACCGCACTACCGTCCATTCGGAATCGGCTACGGAATTTATGTCTGGGTTTCCATCCGATATACCGCAAGAAATAATACTCAAATGCTATCATGACATGGATATATGAATTATACTACATTAGGCCCAGACTAAGGTAAATGATGCATCCAATATATGAAAGACGCGGCGAATATCGTGGTAAAGGTAGCCTTTTAGGCTTTTTCTTCCCCCAAATGGAGAACCTTTTTAGTCCAACACAATAAGCCCATGTGCTTTCCATTACAATGCGTACAAAGACAAAGACAAAGACAACTATATGAGACTTCGTATACCCGATTGAACACATCTTATATTCAACCGAATATACATCAACCGACGCGGTAAAGTATCGTGGTAAAGGATTTTAACCCCTCCAAATAGGGGAATTTTAATCCGACTTACTAAGCCCATGCGCTCGATTGCATCATGCATACAAAGAATAAAGACAATAACATCAAACTTAGTATGCCCGATTGAACATATCTTACATCCAACCGAACACACATCAACCGGCGCGGCAAAGCATCGTGGTAAAGAGTTTTAACCCCTCCAAATAGGGGACCTTTAATCCGACTTACTAAGCCCATGCGCTCGATTGCATAATGCATACAAAGAATAAAGACAATAACATCAAACTTAGTATGCCCGATTTAACATATCTTACATCCAACCGAACACACATCAACCGGCGCGGCAAAGCATCGTGGTAAAGGGTTTTAACCCCTCCAAATAGGGGACCTTTAATCCGACTTACTAAGCCCATGCGCTCGATTGCATCATGCATAAACAAGTAACATGCGGAATTTGAATGATGAATAATAAATAAATCAAAGCAACATAAAACAAAAGAAAATGTCGTTTACTCAAGTGGTACGTGGAGTTGTATCCCGAGTAAGATCATACTTGTTGGATAATATGACCCATAGCGTCACTATTTGTACAGATCATAGTGTTGTTGTACAAATTAACTATGTGACAAGGAAATTGCACTCTCATCATTTGTGATTAGATTACCTTAGATATATAAATGAAGAGAGGTCCCTATGATTAGTTCCTGGATTGAAAATGATATGAGACAGTATCAGTCCACGAAGGATTAATCATTAAATATCCCTAGTCGTAGAATTATCGAGACTGGACATCGATAATGCGGAATAGGCTAGTATTGCACTTGTGCGCGTTGTGAGGGCACAACAACATAGTTCTCATATATTTGGGTATTGGATACTCATGCAAGTGCGATAAGAGGTGTGTTTCACCGATGGTACGGGAAACAGCTTCGCTCTGGATAGACCCTTCGGAATCCCATTGGTATTATGACTATGTGTCTATGGGAGTCCGACATCAGGGTAGGTGTGTATGGTCTTAACCTGAGACTTGCACCGCTAATGCTTACGACGATCAATATACTTTAGTTGAGGTCGTCCAGGACTCTAACCGGTTCTGTGTACGCCAATGCTGGGCATAATGAGAATCGTAGAGTATTGGGTGTGATGTCAAGACGAAAGTATCACTCTAGTCATAGTGGAGATGATGTCACGCAGGATACGGTATTAGTGCTCTTAAGTGCTGGCCGGCCATCGGGATATTATGACAAGGTCATGTATATCCGATTATAGAGACTAGTTACCAGACATCCGACATGTGCTTCGGACGGGGCAAACACTTATCCAGCCCCAGTCCTAGCACGTGACTATCCGATACAGGGCCGATATACACGATACTTGGTATACTACGCTTGATATAGATCTTAAATATTCTTAGATGAATATGACCGGAGAATTGGGTAGACTTGGTGCTTTGCTAGAAGCCAACCTTGTCTCGTAAATCGGTAGAACGTAGTACTTGGTACGTACGTGATTCGGATACTCCGACGACCGTATTTACTGCCAACATATCCGGGGATCTCATGGGTCGCTTCCCAGTGATCCACCGATGACGCATGACTCGCACATTATTAATCTGGGATTAATTTGATGAGAGAGAGAATTAATCTAGGATTAATTACGGAGATATTTTATCTAGGATAAAATATCGTCTAAAAGAGAGAGAATGATTAATTTGGAATTAATCGGTAAATTAATATATTCGATATATTAAACGAAATTAGATTTCGACGCGGAATTAAAATTAGATTTTAATTCGGGCGAACGAATTAATTTAGAATTAATTCGTTAGCGACGTGAATAGTGAATTCGCTAGGCGTAATCATTTAATTACGACGCAACGGAAAACTCGCTAATTGGAATTAGCGAACCCGAGCCCGAGTGTGATTGCGAGCGCATTCGTATTTCGAATTCGAGTGCGGCAACGCAAGTCACATCAAGCGTCAAATCATTCGTCACATCAATCGTCAAATCAAATGTCACTTTGAGTGATGCGATTGATTGATGTGATTGATTGATTGAAAGACACACATCACTTTATTAAAGTAAAATGAATAGTTGATGTGTGTGGTTGAAATAGTGTAAGTTGGTGGGAGCATTTACCATTTATTATTTGGCTTTTATTGGTAAATACTTATATTTTTATGGTAAAAATATATAAACCTTTTTGGAAAAGGTTTCACCAACTAATACACACTTTCCCTCTCTCTTTCTCCATCATCATTCACGCCCAAATGGGCAGTAAAAATGCTCACTCCGAGAGACTTGCGAAGGTGGTAGGGAAGTTCACCCATGAGCCGGGAACCATTCGATGAAGCTTGGATCTCCATTTCTCAACTCAAAAATCTGATTTTGTGGGCAGTGAACTGCAGTTGCGTTTTTTTTGCAAGGGAAAAATCAACTTCGTTTGTTGCCGATTCGTCTCAACCGATCGATGTGAGTATTCCGCTACCTCCGTTGATGTGTTCACACATGTATTTCATTGCTTTTTTGATCTTGGGACCTAGATAAAACCTAACAATGGTATCGGAGCTATAGGTTCAAGCATGAAAAATGTAGGGCTTAAAATTGGGTATTTTGTATTTGAGCATGATTTTATAAAATTGGATGTTTGAGCATGCTTAATATATGTTATATTGAAGATTGATTTGATCAATTTCAACAAAATGTGATTGGATCAATTTTGCCCAAATTTGGAGTGTTGGCCGAATGTGATGGATATTTGGAAATCTTGGATTTTATCATTTTAATTCATTGGATGAGTTATAATGATGTAGGATGATGTTGATTTGAGATTGAATTGGATTTATTTTGAATTGGATAAAAATCCCTAAATTCCTTATGTTGGCCGAATTGGATGATGCCCTTAATGTCTTGGTATTTGATTTTTGAACATTGGATGTATTGGAAATCATTTAGGATGGTGATTTTATGTCGATTGTGGGTTCGATTGGATTGAAACCAAATCGGACACAAAACCCTCCTTGGCCGAGAGCTTTAAAGCATGTAATGGGTTTGATTTTTTCATTTATGTGTTGGACATGTGATGATGATAATGAACATGATTAATTGGACTAATTTGATGTTTTAGAAATATTGATTTGGGTGATTAATCATGTAATGCACTTTAGGTAATTAAATTGCGAAATTGGATTTGTGTAATTTAATGAATTAGGCCTTAAATTGGATTTGGGCTTATTAAGTTGTAATTGGGCTTATTGGGCTTGATTTTATCAAGTTGGGTTTAGGCCAAATGGATTGGATCCAATTGGGCCCAAAACCACTACCATAAAGCCCAAATGCAACTTATAAACCTTAAAGATTATTGGGCCTAATGGGCCTAAATTGATTTCTGGGCTTATGGGTACTCCTTGATTGGGCTTTGGTTGCCGAAGCCCACGCCTTAAAGAAATTAATTAAAGCCCATTAGACTTGAATTGAATTGACGTTGGACGTTAATCGGGCTTTGAGTCCCGACGTGATTAAATTTGGAATTTAAGTCGAAAAGGTTTATTAAATAAAGTGTAATACTTAATTTGGAATTGAATAGTGAATTAGTATTAAATACATGTTAAATTTGATTTAATGTTGTAGTTTAATTTAATTCATGAATTCGTACTTTGAGTACTTATTCGCAAAAACGAGTTTGACTCGACAAAATCAAATCGTTGTTTGAACATTGGATGATCACATAATTATCAGATTAATTAATTTGATTAGATTGATTGATAGCATGCTTATGTGTGAATACGTGGTTGTGATGAATGAATAATGTATATCGGATGGATATTAGTCGGGTGGGGCAATTTTGGAAATTGTTGTAATAAATTCGATTTATTAAATTGGACCTGCGTGTCCAGCCTTATCACCTCTATTTCTTTGTATTCTCTTCTCACCTATTCCCCTCAATGTAAATGAGGTTTCTTTAGAAGTGTAGTGTAACGGGTAGAAGTAATACAAGTGCTAGCTTGAGTGAGAAAGGGAGAGATTTGATCTAGGATCAATGTGTTAAGTATCCATCCGCATATCATTATTATTTATTTTCATACTCGCTTTATTATGTATTTAGAATGCATGTTTAAGGGTGTATGATGATGAGACCTTAACAAAGATAATGAAATTGGTAGCCAATTTGCACGCGAAAAGCCCTCATCAAATATCATGCGTCTTTTCCTTCCATTGAGTGATTCTTGCTCAAGATCCTAGATTGGCATGGGTTGTTGGCCAAAGTCAAGCCCTTGTCCGTCGAAGATGTGTTTGAATCACGAGGCTTTGTTCCATATTGGTGTCTTGTCCAAGTTGTGGTTTGTTGGCCAAAGTCAAGACCACTTCTTGTCCAACGACATTGATTACGAAGCTTCCATGGTCAATGGGTCCACGCTTGACTGGGATCATAGGTTTGTTGTGCCAAAGCCAAGGCCTAGTTGATTCAGAGGAAAAAGGTTAGGGTATATATTGGATATATAGGCATATATAGGATATATGTTTAGGACTTGGATGTCCACCTACTGGATCTAGGAGTTGGATGATATCCAATTGATCTTCGAGATCTACCTAGTTAATTATCATACAATTGTTGGCCAAAGTCAAGATTGTGTGATATTTAACGGGATCCTAGCCCACTAGGAAACACGGTTTCCCGAGTACTCGACAGAGGGTTAGAGGCTCGACGAAAAATAGTGGGAGGCAAGAATTGAATTTGCAATATTCGTTCAATTACTCGCCATACGCGCTCATTCAAATTATTTCGTCGTAATATTAAATGTTAGTTGGACTAATATTTAAATTGTTGTTTTAATAAACAGTTGGACTGTATTATAGTTGATTATATATAATTGGATTATATTAATCAATATATTTGAATTAATTAATTTCAGTTTACAGTTGATTTTATAATTGGATTATAGTAATCAATGTAATTGAGGTTAATTAATTTGGATTATATTGATTATATAGTTGGACTATTATAATCATTATAATATATAGTACCACTAATAATTGATTAAATAGTTGGACTATTGAAATCAAGAAAGAATTGAAAAGTTGGATATTTAAAATATAATCTGGGATTAAAATATTTTAAATGATTTAATTTTCAAATTGGGAATAAATAATAGGTTACTTTATTTGATAAAATAACTTATTATACCTAAGCCCAAAATTAAGCAAAATAAGTAGAGCATAAAATCTTTGGAAGATTTATGTGATGATGACTTTAGTGCTTAATTTAATATACTTGTCATAAATCTAATTTTAGATTTAAGAAGTATTAAAATTGCAATTTATAATTCTTGGAGAATTAATTGACTATTCTAGAGGAGATAAAGTCAAAGTTTGCAATTGGGCATGTAGCACGAGGTGCACATTGTTTCGATATTCTAAAACCCAAGGCTTGGCCTAAGGTTCCTGAAATATTGAAAAGGATAATTGACATATCCCAAAGTGACTACCATTTGGATATGGCAGACACGAAGGAATTAAAGAAAGGGCAAAGCTCTGACTTTAAAAATGTTGTCAAAGTTATGTTCACTACTAGTATGATTGAAATTAGATTTTAAATACTTAGTGTGGTACATAAAATATATGTATTGATGTTCAGAATCTGCTTTGAGCAGGATACTGACTTCAAGTGAGATTTCTCTGCGAATCGGAAACGGGACGAAAGTCGCTGTTTCGACCGTAGATACCTAAGTTTAGGAACTACCCTTCGGGTGTGTACTTAAATTAGGAACTGTTATAATGTAACTAGTTTGACTAGAGACATTATCTCTATATCAGTGTTTAATCCATTGTGGATAAACCTTTATATTCTAGAACACTAAGTGTTTCATTATATAAAGATGATACTGAGATAAACACATTAGATGTGAATAACAGAATTTATTTTTGAATATAATTAAAATCTCAAAACATATAAAATGACAAATAAATAGCTCAAATTGATTTGATCAATAGAGACTTATTTGTGGCATTGTTGTCTGGGACACAATTAAACAAGATTCGTATATCCGCACTTTTGAAGAGTGGGTACTAGGACTGATTTGACTATTCAAATAAAGTCTACGAATCTAGTTTGTTAGGTAAAGTACCTAAAACACTGTTTACTTGGTAATAGTGTAAGTGCCACCGATCTGTTAGCCCTATTCATGGTGAAGTTAGTGGGCCCATATCTAGCTAGGCTAGATGTGAACATGAATATTTCGTGACCTTAACGGATGTAACATCACGTTATGGTTATGTGTTTCTTTTGAAGAACACAGATCAGAAACTATTAGAGTTTCGACACGAAGTAGATAAACAGATCGACTATAGTATTATGCCGTCACGGTAAGACCGTAATGAAAATACTTAAGCAGTAAGTTTCAAACATACATGAAAGAGTATAGTATTCTTTCAGATGAGGACTCCTCCCGAGACACGTCAGTTAGACGTGTGTCCGAACGAAAACCGAATTTTGTTGGACATGATAAGGTTTATCACGAGTCGCTCTGAGCTATCATTTCCTTCAACAGGATATGTATTAACAGTGCAAAACTTATTTAGAATAAGGTTCCATATAAATCTGTTTGACAGATATCATATATGATATGAACAGGAAAGAAACATGGTTTCTCATTCCTAATAATTTGGGTATGCCGGGCATAACGTTTGGATGATACCAAATTAGAACCCAAATTGGATAAGTGCCAATTATAGGTTATCCTAGGGAAAACCATAAGTATAGTACTTATATATCTCACATGGGAACAATATGATTGTTGCTCACCATGCGGGTTTCCTGAGAGGAATACCGATATGCAGTGGTCAGTGGGAGGATAGTGATACTCGATGAAAATCAGAGTAATACTATTCAAGGCACGAAGTCCTTAATGGAACATAAACAGTTCATCAATGATGAATCTGTACCATTAATCTTCGAATACACAAGAACCGGGTAGATCGGAGAAAGAGTCAGAAAACAACCTGGGGTATGGATTTCTGATCTAACCTCATAAAGATGTCAATCTTATGAAGGTATATCAACCGACTTCGTTTTGAGGAAGTGATACGAGGTATCGACTCCCTATTTTGGCAAAGTGCCATGAGTCCGAAATGGATTCCATGTATAACAACTATGTTTGGATACTAGTTGATGTACCGTAAGGCATTGTGCCTATTGGTACAATGTAAGTCTTCAAGGAAGACATACATGGATGGCAACATACCAACGTACAAAGCTAGGCTTGTGACGAAAAGGTATCGTTATCAACATTGTGTTGATTACGGTTCAACCTTTTACCTGTTGCCATGGTAAATCCATTTGGATAAGGCTTGCTGAGAAACTGTACATTTATGAAATGTGTCAGTTAAAGATCAAAATCGCTTTCCTGAAAAGGAAACCTTTTGGAGGATATTTTCAACATCCTGACGATTTTGTATAACCGACAAACAAGGTTTGCGGGTTATTCGATCCATGTTTGGATTAAAGCAAGCATAAGGTTCTTGGAACTGTCGTTTTGAAATAATCATAATGGTTTATGATTTGACTCAAAACGAAATGATTCTTGTGTATATAAGGAGGTTAGTGGGAGCGCACTGACAAGGAAATTCCCATAAAGCAATTGGTGAAAGCTTGGCTTTCATAGATATTCTCCGTAGAATTCTGGGGAGTAACAGCCTTTATTCAAGGAATAAAGATCTACTGGGATAGATTTGGAGTTGTTAACACTCTCTGAGAAATTGTACATTTAAAATGTACTTGATATGGTGTCTCATACGCTTTGAGCATATGGAGTCACAATCGGGTCAATCCAAGTGATAGTCACTGGATTGAAGTTAAAGAACATCTGTTAGTATCTTAGAGAACTAAAGATGCTGTCTAAGACTATGGAGAAGGAGAACTTGAAGTGACTGGGATCACTGCTGCAAGTTTCCAAACAGTTAAATACTGCGGTACTATAAAGTTTGAATAACGGGACAGTGAGCTGGAAATCATCCGAGCAAGATACTGTTGCCGAATAAACAACAAATGCGGATTATTGCTACAGCTGAGGCAGCAATAGAAGCCATTTGGGTCGATAATAAATCTAATTAGATTAGATATAGTTCTGTTAGCAGCTGAACTAGGTGTCAGCACAGGCTAAAGAATTAAAGGTCTCATCGATGATCCAGATATATACTTCTATATTCATCTGATTCGTTCGGATCATACATCGTGGCGATGTGGTGATCGTATAAATCGCGTCAGACGATAATCATGAAAATCCGCTGACGAAAACCTTTTCTCAGCAATTTGAGCAAACCGTACATAGTTCGGGTGTTCGACACTTGAGTGACTGGCTATGTGCCAAGTGGGAGATTGTTGGATAATATGACCCATAGCGTCACTATTTGTACAGATCATAGTGTTGTTGTACAAATTAACTATGTGACAAGGAAATTGCACTCTCATCATTTGTGATTAGATCACCTTAGATATATAAATGAAGAGAGGTCCATATGATTAGTTCCTGGATTGAAAATGATATGAGACAGTATCAGTCCACGAAGGATTAATCATTAAATATCCCTAGTCGTAGTATTATCGAGACTGGACATCGATAATGCGGAATAGGCTAGTATTGCACTTGTGCGCGTTGTGAGGGCACAACAACATAGTTCTCATATATTGGGTTGGATACTCATGCAAGTGCGATAGGAGGTTGTGTTTCACCGATGGTACGGGAAACAGCTTCGCTTGGATAGACCCTTCGGAATCCCATGTTCACCATTGGTATTATGACTATGTGTCTATGGGAGTCCGACATCAGGGTAGGTGTGTATGGTCTTAACCTGAGACTTGCACCGCTAATGCTTACGACGATCAATATACTTTAGTTGAGGTCGTCCAGGACTCTAACCGGTTCTGTGTACGCCAATGCTGGGCATATTGAGAATCGTAGAGTATTGGGTGTGATGTCAAGACGGAAGTATCACTCCAGTCATAGTGGAGATGATGTCACGCAGGATACGATTAGTGCTCTTAAGTGCTGGCCGGCCATCGGGATATTATGACAAGGTCATGTATATCCGATTATAGAGACTAGTTACCAGACATCCGACATGTGCTTCGGACGGGGCAGACACTTATCCAGCCCCAGCCCTAGCACGTGACTATCCGATACTGGGCCGATATACACGATACTTGGTATACTACGCTTGATATAGATCTTAAATATTCTTAGATGAATATGACCAGAGAATTGGGTAGACTTGGTGCTTTGCTAGAAGCCAACCTTGTCTCGTAAATCGGTAGAACGTAGTACTTGGTACGTACGTGATTCGGATACTCCGACGACCGTATTTACTGCCAACATATCCGGGGATCTCATGGGTCGCTTCCCAGTGATCCACCGATGACGCATGACTCGCACATTTATTAATCTGGGATTAATTTGATGAGAGAGAGAATTAATCTAGGATTAATTACGGAGATATTTTATCTAGGATAAAAATCGTCTAAAAGAGAGAGAATGATTAATTGGAATTAATCGGTAAATTAATATATTCGATATATTAAACGAAATTAGATTTCGACGCGGAATTAAAATTAGATTTTAATTCGGGCGAACGAATTAATTTAGAATTAATTCGTTAGCGACGTGAATAGTGAATTCGCTAGGCGTAATCATTTAATTACGACGCAACGGAAAACTCGCTAATTGGGAATTAGCGAACCCGAGCCCGAGTGTGATTGCGAGCGCATTCGTATTTCGAATTCGAGTGCGGCAACGCAAGTCACATCAAGCGTCAAATCATTCGTCACATCAATCGTCAAATCAAATGTCACTTTGAGTGATGCGATTGATTGATGTGATTGATTGATTGAAAGACACACATCACTTTATTAAAGTAAAATGAATAGTTGATGTGTGTGGTTGAAATAGTGTAAGTTGGTGGGAGCATTTACCATTTAATATTTGGCTTTTTATTTGGTAAATACTTTATATTTTTTATGGTAAAAATATATAAACCTTTTTGGAAAAGGTTTCACCAACTAATACACACTTTCCCTCCTCTCTTTCTCCATCATCATTCACGCCCAAATGGGCAGTAAAAATGCTCACTGGTTTCTTCATTTTGGGCGTGAGTTTGGGAAGCATGTGCTTGATTTTGTGGCAAAATCAAGAAGAGCTAGCACTCCGAGAGACTTGCGAAGGTGGTAGGGAAGTTCACCCATGAGCCGGGAACCATTCGATGAAGCTTGGAGCTCCATTTCTCAACTCAAAAATCTGATTTTGTGGGCAGTGAACTGCAGTTGCGTTTTTGTTGCAAGGGAAAAATCAACTTCGTTTGTTGCCGATTCGTCTCAACCAATCGATGTGAGTATTCCGCTACCTCCGTTGATGTGTTCACACATGTATTTCATTGCTTGTTTGATCTTGGGACCTAGATAAAACCTAACAATACTACCGTCCATTCGGAATCGGCTATGAAATTTATGTCCGGGTTTCCATCCGATATACTGCGAGAGTTGACACATCTTTCATTTTATTCCAAAGCCACAACATACAATATTTCGTAATCCATGCATATTTATCTACTCAAGGGCCACAACATGCATTTCAACATAACAATCATGCAAGCTATACTCAATAAATAATACAAATAAAACAGAAAACGAATGTGGAAAATACCCTCAGGTCTAACCTTTTATGTCGACTTTCGAACTCGCGTTCCAGGGCCGTCGGAAGGGCTATCACACCGCAACTTTTCTGGTTCACTGGTTTGCGTTTTACCTCGCTGTTTCGCTGCTCAAGCTACTGTTTTGCCTCTGTTTTGCTGCTGTTTCCTCGCGGTTTCGCTGCCGTATTATTTGTCACTGTTTTTGGCAATTAGGGGACTGTTTTGGTCTCGGTTTTAAGGTAAATCGGGGACTATTTTAGGCCGTTTCGGGGTGGAATTTTGTTGATCAGTTTGGGGGCTGGTTTCACGTTTGGTTTTAGTTTTTGTCTCGGCAATTTAAGATGTTGAATGGGGGCTGTATTCTGTCTGAGCTGCGTGAGTTCATTGATCTTAAGTAACAATAGGGTAGTGACTGTTGAAGGCTGTTTGAAGGGTAAAAGATGTGCGTGAATTGTAGGTTCGCATGAAGGGGTTATGAGTCTGATTGAATGGGCAGTGCGTGTGAGGGGTTTTGTGGCTCAAGGGCTGCGTTGCTGCTGTTGTCTTTTGTGAGGGGCTGTTAAAGTTGAGTGTTAATTGCCTTTGCTAATTGAGTGAAGGCAAGGGGCGCTGAAGGTTTTGAGTGCGTGATTGATTTTGTGGCTAGTTGAAGGTGATGGGCTGTATGCGGCTAGGTGGCACTAAGGCTTGATGGCCGTGTGTGTGTGTTGCAGGCTGGTGAGATACGTGAGTTAGAGGGGCAGTGGCGAGTGTTGGCTGAGGTTTTTGGGTGAAACATGGCTACGGTTTGAGGGAGTAGTTAGGGCTTTTGGCTTGTTGTGGCAGTGGAGAGATTATGGTGGGTTATTCTTTTGTGTGTTTTTTGTGTTTTTCTGCCGTGAGGGTGTCTTAGAGAGTGTCCATTAGGGTTGCAATTAGTGTGTGTTTTATAGTTGTCAATTAGGGTTTGCATGGATATGGATTTGATTTTGTGTTGAGCAAGGAAAGTCAAAGATTGAGGGGGGACAAATCTTGGCTAGATTAGGAATACAATATATTTAATTTGTTATGATTGATTTTAATTAGGCATGACATCTTTTTAATTTAGTATGTGATTTTGTTTAGTTAGGAAGTTAATATATTTGATTTGTCTAAATTAGGTATGATTATATTTTATGTTTTATTTAATTTGGTAAATTATTTAATTAATATTTTATTTAATTGGGTTGTATTTTGAGGGCCTTGGGCGTGTGGGCCAAGTGTGATGGGGAGGTGTTGTGTTGGTGAGTGGTTTATTAAATTAGGAAGTGATTTAATTAAATTTAATTTAGATTTAATTTAAATTTAGTTTGTTTTAATTTAATTTAAATTGGAATTTAATTTGTGTTGGATTTTAATTTAATTTCATTGTATTTTAATTTACTTTAAATTAGTTAACTTTAATTTAATTTAATTTAATTTGTGGCATGTATTTTAAAGGTTTTAATTATTTTGGATTGGGCTTGGGGTGTGTTTTAAAACGGAGGTCCAACAGCGAGCCCGAAGCTAAACAAGCGAGTCAAATTCGACAAAGTACCGATTTCCATCTTTTCCCTTTCGACGTCCGTTTCCCGCGGTTTCCGCGACTTAAAAGATAGTGCCTCCAAATGAGACTCATCATCGGGATTTATATGCAAAAATGCAATGCCTACAATCATTATTACCCATTTAATTTATTTAAGGAATTAATTATGCCAAAACATATAAAACCAGTCAAAAAGGCGGTGATAACATTTCTTTATAACAAGTCCAGTTAGGTGCCAGTTATGCCAAATATATAAAATTAGCTATAAAGGTGGTAACAAAGTTTATTAATAATTAGTCAATATTTAAATTACTCTATCATATTACATAAAGTAAAATATTAACTGTGTCAATCAAGATGAGATTGTCTAGAGCGAATCAAGACACCCATAAATATAAGAAAAGATTAGTCTTAAGATTATAATTCATATATTATAATGTAATTAAGATTAATTTATATTCTCATATTAAAAGTTTCACCATTTTACTCCATCAAAATGAAATTAGCTAGTCATGCTATGAATTAAAACACACATAATTTTATTACTAAAAGAAAAAGAAATTACAACAAATCTTGAAAAATAAAACACACAAGACACTTATTCAAAGTTCTTCAAGAAAGAAAATAAAAAAACTCATGAAGAAAATGAGAGGTGAGCACCTCTATTTTAGAGTAGAAGTGCCCATCTCTCAATTATTAATTACAAATTTCCAAATCAAATACAAACAATAAATTTTTACAATTTTTTTTTTCTTTTTCATTTTTGACTTTTTTTTTTAGTTTTGTTGATCATTTTGTAAACATTTGTCACAATCCACCCAAAGTGGATAATGACACCTTTATTTTTTATTTTATTTTTATTTTTTTAGTTTATTTTCTAATAATTAAAATTATATGCAACACATATTGATTACTTCACCAATTTCGACCTTGAAAACCCCATAACTAGAAAAGCTTGTAATAGAGCAAAGTTGTAGATATTTGAGTCTTCTTTCAACTGGAATTGGAATCGCTTCAATCCGATATCGGAGTAAAAAGTCATGGCCAAAATACAAAAATTACCTAAAGTTGGAATTTCTGAAATTATACACTATTAGAACGCCCTTTTAAGTTTCTAGACTCCAAAATCCAAATGTCACGCCTATTTTCTAGTAATACATCCAAAATATTATTTCACTTACATAAGAAATAAAAATCACAATAAAAATATATAAAAATAAATTTAATTATTATTTCACAAATGTGCTAAATTAAGGGAAATAATGAAACTATAAGTGTAAAATAATTAATTTTCTTTTTAATAAATGTACACTTTTTAGTGTTCATTACACCCCCATCCCCCAACCAGCTTATTACCAGTCCCTAGTACTTTTAGCGAAAATTAAAAAGATAAATTCTTATCCAAGTTAGTAATTGTATTCTTTCTTTTTAAATAATCAAATAAGCAAACTCTCTTGTACTCTTTACCATTCTTTCATACACTTAAAATAAAGTATCAATCAATTCATTGTGCCCACAATATTCACAGGTCTTATTGAAAAGATAATAATATTTTTATCCTAAAGTTATATAAGAATTCACACTGTTGGCAATGATAGTTTATTTATATAAAAAATAATTTTTTAATAATACATTTTTAACCCTTGTAACGATCCTTAAACCAATGACTCCCAAACCAGTTGGCTTTAGGGTACTAGGTGTTAAAATACCCCTACAGACTTAATTGTTCGGATCTCAGATGTTAAAATATCAGAATTCACACTGTTGGCAATGACAATTTATTTATATAAAAATAGTTTTTTTTTTAATAATACATCTTTAACCCTTGTAACAATTTTTAAACCAATGACTCCCAAACCAGTTGGATTTAGGGTACTAGGTGTTAAGATACACCTACATATTTAATTGCTCGGATCTCAGATGTTAAAAAGAAGAAGTGTCTGATTTCCTTAAGCTTTCTCTTTAACCTTTGTAACAAGCTTTGGGCCACCGACTCCCAGACCAGTTTGCCTTAGAGCACTAAGTGTTAAAACACCCTTACAGACTTAATTTATCGAGTTAGAGAGGATACGAAATCAAACTTATTCATACATATTTTTTTTAATAAAACAACTCAAACTCTATCGTTTTACGCGAACAATTACTGCTTATTGAGGTAAGATATTCAATTACTAAGTAAAAACTTTATTATTATCATTATCATTTTTTTAAATTAACTCAGACTCTATCATTTTACGCGAACAATCACTGCTTGCTAAGACAAGATGTCTGGTTACTAAGTAAAAACATGGTTAGTTTTTTTTGAATAAAAACATAAATTCCACCGTCTTTAGATGTTACCTCCAACAAACTAGAAAACTGAATATTACAAAAATTTTCAGTGACAACCCACGATCATATGTACCATGTATATTGATAATACATGTCAAATGAGCATATGAAGATCAAACTTAATCAATATTATGGAGAATTCATAAATTTAAATGATTCAAAAAGAAAGGAACAAATATAACTTGTTACAAAATATTGAGATGCGTCTCAAAAGTGAAAACTCCTTACACTACCATCTCAGAACAACAATTCCACTTGGTTAGTCAAAAATTTATTGTTAGTTTGTGTGTAGTTTTTTTTTGAAAAAACACAAAAGAAAATTAACACAAAATATATTTTTTACACACAAAATAACAAGAAAGTAAAAACAATATTTTTTTTTACATAAAATAACAACACAAAAACGAAATATTTTTTTGAAGAAAAATATAACATAAAAATGAAAACTATCTAGTCAACTATCCCTTCCCTAACTAAATTGAGACATTGTCCCCAATATTTGAATAATAAGAAGTAGAGTTTAGAAGACATCATCTGGTTAGTGTGGAATTGGAAATTAAATCTACGACTATTTAAAAGAAAAAATTACATATTAAGATTCAAGTCCACTCTAACCAGTTCAACTTGAAAAGAATGGGGTCGATTTTTGATTCATAAGCTAAAAGTTGGTCAATTAATTCATCATCTTTTCTTGCAGTTAGGACAATATCTTTTACCAATTTCGATATGAACCCGAGTCTTTTGGCGTTCTCAAGAAATACTAAAAGAAAATTGAAAAAAGTGATTAACATTAAGTAGTCGAATAAGTTTTTGGTGAATGTTCAAGTTCGCCCATGACGCAACCGTGAATATTTCTTCCAACGTGCCTAGCCCACCTGGTAAAGCAATAAAAGCGTCAGCATGATTAATCATTTCAGTAAGTCTTTCAGACATACATGAGACAATGTATTCTTCTTCATTTGATTTTCGATGAGGTTTTCGTCTGCCAAAGTTTTTGGAACGATCCCCAAAACTTGACTGTCACATTCTTGCACGGCCTTTGAAACACATCTCATCAATCCAAGATTGCCACTGCCATATACTACGTGCATGTTTCTTTCCGCCATAACTGTACCCAATTCTTTTGTAGCCTCAACAAATTCTGGTTTAGTACTAGAGCTAGATCCACAAAATACACAGATATTAGTGACTCGTCACCTTGAAGCTTTCTCCATTTTTGCTCTCTCTATTATTTGGATATGTCGAAGAGAGAAATGGCGATAGGGGTGGGCATTATCGGATTCGGATCGGATCGAACCGAATCCGAATCCGATCCGATTCGATAAGAGTTGATTTATTTGGTTCGATCGGATTTTGAATCCTTATCGGATCAGATTGGATTTGATCCGATAACTATCGAATCGAATCGGATTTATTCGATTCGATTTGATATCTTAACGAATCAGATAAATTCAATTTGATAACAGATCCGAATCCGATATAGCATTCGATTTGATAATGAATCCGATAGTGGATTCGATTTGATAACGGATCCGATTCGATAACGAATCCGATTTGATAAAATTGATTTGAATTTTAAGTTATCCGATCCGATTCGATAAAATTGTTATGAATTTACAAATTTTCGGGTCAATTTTTCGAATCGAATCCGTTATCGAATCAGATTTGTTATCAAATCGAATCTATTATCGGATTTTTTATCAAATCAGATTCTCTATCGGATTCAGATCTGTTATCAAATCAGATTCTCTATCAGATTCAGATTTGTTATCAAATCAGATAAAATTCGATTCGATCCGATAGTTATCAAATTTATCTGATTCGATCCGAAATTCGACAAACGAACCAAACATAATTCGATTGGATTCAATAGCCAAATCTGATCGGATTTGATCCGATATTATCGGATCGAATCAGATCGGATCCGACTCAATCCGATGCCCAGTCCTAAATGACAAGCTGTATTTATGGATCCTTAAAAAAAAGGTGAGTAATAAAAGTACTAATACCTATAAAATAACAATTATCAAATGAATAGTAAAATAGATCGGGAAAGTAAAAAATGTTAGATATTGTCGGCAATATATAAGTAAAGGAAATCAAAATAATAAATTAAAGTAAATAAAATAGTCATTTAAAGTAAAGGAAATCAAAGCAATACATTGAAACAATATGTACTGGTAGTTGTGATTGTGGCTCACATCTTCCTCTGGTTTTACGTCCAGTAACGGCTTGAACGCCCTCTATGGGTCGGAGATATGCTTCCCATCCAATTTTCTTACAAATTTGCAAACATGGTCTTTTAAAGTTAGATTCTGAGACTGTATTGTTGTCTTTCTTTTTGAAATTATGAATGTAAGTTGCGAATCAATTTGTCAATGATATATTAACTAATGACTCTTTTCTCAAGCCATCTCTAATGGATTATTTTTTCTTTGTAATTATTAGACATCATTCCTAAAGAACGACGACGAGTGTTGCACGTCCAACGTGCACATTTATAATAAACAGAGAAAGGGGCGTGAGGCACGTAGAGAAAGGGGAGAGAGAGAGAGATGGAGGCTGCGTGAGTTAGGTCTGCAATATGATAAGTTCTACCAATGGATTTTACAACAGATTTAAATAATCGGTGAATTATCGAGAAAACAACGTGCCATAAATTGGAGTCTCTTTTATTGACCGAAATTTCTGTCCATAAATTATCGATAGAAATCTGATGGTAAATGCAATTTTTTAAGTCTTACCGATAGAAATTATTTTACTAATAATTTCCGTCGTTAATTTGATAATTTTTTTTAGTGAGTCCTCACAATGTATATATAATAAACATCCTCATTATCTATCTATCTATATATATATATATATATATATATTTATAATCATAGTTTTTATAATGTCAAATTAATTGCATAGCATAATTGCTGGTACCATTAATCACTTGAGAATATTATTGCAGTATATAATCTCATTAATTAGACATTTAAATCATGATACAAGATGGGCATTAATATCATCCCTAAATGATTAACTAAAGGCATCAGTCACAACAAGTTAAGCCAATATCTTACGGGTACTTATTAATGTAATTAATCCATTAATCTCTTTCAAATTTTGTCAAGTAATTAGACGTCCATAGACAGCGTGTTATTTGTATTCTAACCCCATTACTAGAAAGCATTCACTGCAGTTGAATCAACCAAAGGAAGCATTTAATGGATGTTGCTAAAATAATTATGAGCAAAATCAAACTAATAATATAACATAATGTCAGATTAATTACATCAAGTTGGCCGGAAAAATTGCTTAATTTTCAAATTATTAGCTAGAACTAGAAGCACATTTTCACCAACTCTTACATGTGTTACCAAGGCCTTTGTACACGTTGCTTCACCTGGCGCTATCTAGATGACTCTGATGTTGCATATGAGTTTTTTTATTTTTTATTTTTTATTATTTTTTTATTTTTTATATTATGATATTAATAGTTATTAGATAATAATTTTGTTTGCGCAATTTTCTGCCTGAATAAAGAATAACGTGTAAGGTTCAAACCTCCTGAGACAAAGTCCCAGCAATGAGTATTTGATTAAGTGAATAAGCCTCCCAGGGGCGCAAGCACACAAGTTACAGTCCTAAGGATTATGAAACTAAGAAATGAAAAATAAAAATATGCTCATTTGAGTCTTCATTTGATCGGGTTTAAATCTTCGCATGAGTGAGCCTTTTATAGTGGAATTTGTAAACCGCTCGAACGGTTTCGGCTCATAATTTCCTTGCAACTGCTGGGTCATGCTTCCAACCATTGAGTTGTGTGCCATAACTGCCTGATCGTGGAAGGAACTGCCTAACTACTGTAGTCGTGGGTTCAACTGCATCATGCGTTCGATCGTCCTGAGTCCCTTGTCATTCTAGACGCTGTTTCGGTCGTCCTGAGTCCTTTGTCGCTCTAAACGCTGTTTCGGTCGTCTTGAGTCCTTGGTCGTTCTAATCGCTGTGTCATCTGGTGATTGCTCCGATTGCTCTTCCCTTCGTCGCTCGGCTTGCCTTTGTCCTTTATTCCTTCGCTCTTGGGCGATTTCGCTCTAGGGTGACTTTCTTTTGTCAACAATTGTCCTCCAAATTCACCTTGATTGAATTGTACATGAAATCGAGGTGAATTTCTTCATATCAGGGTGGTAGATGTCGGCTTACAAGTCCTCGCCTTACAATTTGTTTGGCCGCCCTTTGCATTCCCCATGCGAGACCATCACTTCTGCAATAAATGCGCTACCTTTTCCAACACGTTTCATCATGATGCTCATTAATGAACAGTTTTTCACGTCATTTCGGTGTCTTCTTTCATCACACGTCACCTTTACTCCTTCACATCGAATCATATCCCAACACCTGTCTAGGGCGACTCTTCATCCTTTTCATTTTCCCGCCGTTTCCATCCTTCGACGCTCTGCGTTGCGACACCTGTCCCAGGTGAGCCTTTCGTCTGTGTATATAAGGATTCAGCCTATTTTGGCTTTCACTTTACATTCTACCCTCTTTGCAAAGTTCCTTTCTTTCTTACTCTCAACCTTTTAGCATTAATGGCGTCTTCTTCTTCTGCCCCCAAAACCAGCTCCTCAACTTTTGGTGATTATCAGATGGCACTGGATGATTCTTCTGTGGTACTTTCGGTGTTCATATCCTCAATGAGAACTACGGCCAGTACACTCTAGGTCCCATTTTCGTCGGTGACAATGCCATCGCCACAGCCCCGCTAGCTCAACAGTTTCCTTCTACTTCTGGCCTCCATTTCTCGGAGCCATTAAATGTTTCTCCCTTGGCTCAATCCAATCCTATCCGCACATGGCCTAAACACGACTTCGCATTTGAGACTTGGTTCTAACGTATGCTACTGCATACAGATACCCGTACCTTTCTTGAGGAACATGGCTTCCTTTCTTTTATCGAACTTTCATTGGCCTTGCCCTCTTTCGACCGAAATCTGTTTCCTACCTCACTACTTTTCTCGTCCTCTGAATATAACGTCTTCATCTTTTCTGCTGGTCCTTTCACCATCACCTTTCGCGACATCGGCGCTCTTACCGGGTTGGCCCCTCTGGGTATGACCATCTTGGCCTGCACAACCTTTCGTTTCCCCCTCCTCCAATGGACTCTTCGCCCTTTTCGTCATACTCCGTTTTTCTTCGTGCATTTTCCAAATCAGTCGGTCCAGTCTCAATGCTGGAGCGAACGACCTTCCTTCACTACTGGCTTTGTAAATATATCATTTGCGCGCCAAGCCAGAAACCCATGGCGTGTTACCTCCCCATCTCTTCCGACCTTGCCAACGGTCGTAGTTTGGACCTGACATCCTTTTTGTTGGCCGCCATTTACCGAGGGTTGGCCGTTCTTCAAAAACAACTTCGGTCTGGGGCTTCACCAATCGCCTCTGGCCCTATATGGCTCGTTCAGTTTTGGCTCAGAGCCTATTTCCCTGTTTTCGGCTCAATTGACTCAAATCATTCTTATCCTTGTGCCGGTCTTCTTTTTGCCCAACTTCGGCCAACCTCTCTCCTCCCTCGCGCTGTTTTTGAATATTTCTATACCCTTTCTCGGGTTCATTATTTCTTTACTTTTTCTTTGGGCGACAACCCTTCTTTCGTCCATGACGTCCCTGAGTCGGAGGAGGACGAATCAAGTCTTCGCATATGGTGCAGGTTTTTATGCAGCCGCGATCTGATTTATGACTTCCTGACCGGGGCCAATGGCAAGGCCGGAGTGGAGGTTTATTCGCCTAACTTCGCTACCCGCCAATTCGGTCCTGTTCAAGGATGACCTCTTCCATTCTTCCATACTCACTCCGCTTCATCAGACCGTTTTAAAGTCCTTTCGCTCTCTAGCATAGAGCATTCCTTGTCGGAAAATTATTCTTTGTTATCTTCTTTTGTTATAGTTCCCTTTGCCCCCTACACATCGGTCCATTCTTTCTTCGACCGTTTTTGGCCCCCTGGCCGGGAAAGATTCTTCTCTTTGCCCTATATGCGGGTATTTTCTGCCATCCCTTTTTCTTCCAAATCTTCTGAGTCGGCGAGGTCAAAGAAACCAGCTGAGGCAGCCAAGCCGAAGAAAATCAAACAAACTAAAAGGAAACAGCCTTCCCCCAGCCATAACTCTGATTCAGACGTGCCGTTCGTACGTCGTCCTAAGGTACGATATGAAACTCTCGTCCTATTTGGTACATCGGTCTGAAACAACCTGAGGTTTTATAAGTTTTTGTATCTTGTACAGGCGCTTAAGATGGAGCCACCCTCTGCAGTGCCCGAAATAACCCAAATTCAAGGGCCCGAGACTCACATGGTTGAGGGTCCATCTGAAGAGGCTGAACCCACCGTAGTCTCGGCCGTTCAGCTTCCATCGGACGACGATGAAGCAGCCGAGGCTCCAATCATGGAACAATCGCCGGAAGAGGGCGAGACGGCTGCTACCAGTTCTTCGACCGGAATCGACCCCCAAGGTACAGAGCTAGGTATAGAATTTGGCTGTTCACACCCAAATGTTGAGGAAATTCCAAGAGATCATCCGTTATTCAAATCCCTCTCTGTGGACGATCCTGTACCAATTGTACAGGGCCTGGATGATGAGCCTGACGTGCCCGAACCTATTTGGCCGGATGACGGGCCACTTTGGCGTCATCTCAAACGACTGTACCCCTTGGTACGTAGAATGGCTGCCACAGGGCTCAGGGGAAGTTATAGGGATGTAGACGGCCTTTTTAGTTTGGCCGAATTGGGGTTACTAGAGGAGGCTCGGTCTATGTATAAAGACGATGTACTTCGTCGCATTTATGAAGAATGAGAGGTTGTTTATATTTCTGATTCTTCCGATTTTGATTCCCATGTAGATGCTCAGCCTACAACCGCACCGCAACAATCATCGCCACATGCAACATTTCCAGGCCCCTCAGCGCAACCAACTTCGGCCTCTGAACAGCCGTCGTCCTTGGCTCTTCTGTCCTCTCCTCCTCGGGTGATGTCTCATGTACCTTTGGCGCATGAACTTTTTGTGTTTGACCAGCCGTCACCTTTGGCTCCTCAGTCTCCAACTCTTCGGCTGGCAGCTCCTCTTCCTTCAACTCAGCCATCTGCTGGCACTGGAACGGCCATCGTCTCCCACTCAATCAGTCCAATCTCCTAGGGAAGAACCGGTGTTGCCACCGGAAACCCCTATACCTTATATTGCTGAGCCGTCCAGTTCCGCTCGTCCGCCCGAAATTGTAAGTGATTTCTCCTTATTTTCTCTTTTCTTCGTCCATTCTTGTTCGATTTACTAACTTTGGCTTTTGTAATCAGGCGTCAGATCAATTTTTGCAGTCGGTCCATGATATTTTGAGCGACTTGGATCAGTTAGCTTCTACTTCTTCCTGCCTCCTCTATCTCCGGCCCAGGCTACATCGGACTTGGAGGCCCCTATGGAGGTTCTCGACCAATATGCATCATTTATGACAAATGATATCGGCCAAGCTGCTCTACCAGAGAATGTAATGAAATTAGAAAAAACTTCCTCCGAGTTAGACCGTCTGCTGGGTCTTCCTGTTCTACCTATTTCAGCAGAAAAATGACTCACTCTCCAAGACCTGTAAAGCAAGGTCCCGACCCTTATTCTTCACTATCGGACCACACATAGCCAGAAGGCCGGCTTGCGTGCATCAATAAACAAGAAGGATATGCTTCGTGGCACCATCGATAACCTTCGACAAGCCATAAGAGAATCTACGGACGAAATGGTTATCGAGGAGTCTTTGTTGCTGGATATAGAACGACAACTACAGGATATCCAGCGTCAGATTGAGGAAAGCAGCATGAGGATGGATGCTAAAAAGATGGGGCTTGCCTCTCTGGTAGCTGAGGCCGCTTCTACTATGGTCGAGTTCATGGATCTTGCCCGAGTTGATTTTGAAAAAGGCATGGCCGATCTGATAAGGGCCGATGCAGAAATGCTGAGAGAATGGCGGATCTTGCCCGAGTTTATTAATGAAAATACATTCTCATATTATTTGTATTTGTCCTTATTCCAAGCACATTATGTTATCGTGCTCCCATAGTGAGGGCACATATTTTTTCAAATATTTGTCGTTTATCGCCCTACTATGTACTTTTTCATTCAAATTCCTTAAATGATAGACCCCGTTTGGCAACACGTTTTTTTACCTCGAAAGGGCCTTCCCAATTAGGCGACCATTTGCCATATGCCGGATCTTTGGCACCAAGTGGCAATATAGTTTTCCATACTAATTCGCATTTTCTGAACGATTTAGCCATGACTTTCTGATTATATCCCTCGGCCATTTTTTTGTGTGCTTCCAGACGGTAGGTGATACATCTATTGTCTTCACTTCCTAGGTTCACCTCGTCCAATACGTCCTGTGCCCTTGAGACGCTAGCCTTATGCCGTCCGTTCAGAGCGTATTCTTCTTCTTCCAGTGGTTGTTCGCTCTTGTGACTTACTTCCATCAAATAATCTACCCCGCATGCCTCTCTTATTCTGTCTTCTATCTGGTGTGCTAAACATTTATCCCTTAAGGCCGAAATTATGGCCTGAGCTTCGGCCGTATTTTCTCGTTCCGTTACATAGGCCATTAGATTGGCCCTGGTGCCCGCGAGTGCGGTTTGTTCTTTACTCTGTCTGCTCTTCATTCGAATTGCTGTGCGTTGGCTCTCCAAAGACCACTGTGGTTGGCCTTGTTTGCGCGAACAAATTATTTAGCAGACCTGCGGGGTATGGCTCCTCATTTTAAGCCATAATGGTTGAATTTTCCCCTTCATTCAGAACTCTGGTAGCCCGTAATTTCCTTTGTACATGAATTATTCGGCCGAATTTGTCTCTGCAGCGAAAGACTTGTTGTCAGCGTGTACTATTTCTACTTCGTCTCTCTGGTTCCATAAAACTAGGCATTGATGAAGAGATGAAGGAATGCATCGGCTGCCGTGTATCCAATCTCATCATAGAAGCATGTTATATGTAGTTGGCCCATCTATACCGAAGAACACTACTGTTTTCGTAGTACTCCCCACTTGCAAGTCTAGTGGGACAACCCCTTTGGCCGTCGTCGCGCCTCCATTGAAACTTGTAAGCACCACTTCTGTAGGGATGAGGTCGTCTTCTAACTTTGCTAAACGCCATAGCATCCTAACAGTGATTGCATTGATGGTTGCTCCATTGTCAATCAATACTTTGGCGATGGGTATCTCGTTGGCCTTTGCTTTTACATACAATGGCCGTAGGTGTTTAGTCATTTGTGGTGGTGGTTTTGGGAATATCACTTTCCCTGATAGGCCTACCTCCATTGTTGGTTCATTCCCAGCATTGGCCCGAGAAAGTTCTCTCTCCATGTCCCATCTAGAAGGTGGTAAAGTGACCGGCACATTGTGAGAGACATTGTTTATGACCAATCTTTGCTTTTCCGCCTTGGTAATGGTCCACTTTATTTTGGGTGTTCCGTATAGGATGAGGTATGAGGATCGTCCCAAGTCCTCTCCTAATGTTCCGACTGCAGGGTTTCCGGCCTCATACAATTTTTTGAGAAGCTGATTATGTGATATTCCCATTCTTCGTGCTTCAATCCTGATGTCTATTTCTTCTTCTATGTCAGTCATTTCCTCGTCTGAAGCCCCTCTATCTGTTATCGAGAGTGCTGCAAATTCGGTTTCATCACCATTATAGACATCTTCAATATTTCCAACCCTTTCACTGTTGTCCCCCTCGAATTTCTCGGACAACAAGTAATGATTCGCCACAACTGGTGGCATACTACCGAACTGAATGACGATAGGGGGTCTTCGTCATCTGTCTCGTCCCGTTTTAGTCTATCAAACTTGGTACGCTCCTCGTAGTTCGTTGTTGTCCCGTCTTTGCCCTCACTCTCTTTGTTGTTTACCTCCGGTTTCTCCCTGACACAAGCATTGCGGCCTCTGGTGACCTTCAATTCACCTTGTTGGCGCATCATACGGCCATAATTTCTCTGGTGTCGCCTCAGTTGCGTCCTTGTCATTTCATCCACATGAGGGTAGTTCCTTCCCAGACGCTGCCCGGAAGATGGCTTCCGGTATGAATGTCATATGTTGGGCCGATGAATTTTCGGCCTAAACATTTTTATATTTTGGTCGAGGTTTGAATTCTCACCGTAGAACCTCGGTGCGAAGGTTCTCGGTTGCCATGCTACTGGCTCTTTCTTTACTGGCTTTTCACAGGTATCTTCCAACTCCTTCATCCACTCTACACGGTTCTTGCACCGTGCACACAAATTTCGCCGATCTTTCCCTATTGGGGTTTTTCGATCCTTTTCAGAGCGTTCAGACGATGAAAATCCTGATCTTCATCCAGGACCAACTTGAACTTTGGCAAGTTCATTTTGGTAAGGTCCGAATTGATCATGTTTAACTCTATCGACTTTGGAAAAGGGTTGTCGTCCACCACCATCTTTTTTTTGAACGTTATTCATCCAGATTCTATGGCATCCTGCTAAACGTTCAAAAAAACGAGACAATCATTAGTTGAATGGGACCATGCATTATGCCACTTATAATATTTTTTCCCCACCAATTTGCTCTGCGCTTGGCAATGTGTGGCGGTCGCTCAAACTAATTTGCTTATCTTTATATAATTGATCGAATATGGCATCGACTTTCGTGATATCGAATGAGAAGTTCCTACTCTTTTTGTCGTTCTTTTCTCTTGCTTGGGGTTCAGTCCACGCCTTGCAAACGTACGGCTTCCCTTTAACCAATTCGGCCAAACATAAGTCGGCCGATTCGATGTCCATTTCGCTTATTTCATAATTGATGTTCCTGTAATAAGTTCCTTTACTGGAATTTCTCATTTGTTCCTCCTCTCTTAATAACTGTTCATAACGCACCACACTAGTGGTGAGTTGGGGGAGATCCCAAAATTCGCGATCTTGAAATTTCTTTTTCAGATCGAAGTTGAGACAGCTTTGGGCGATTCTCACAAATTCTTTCTCTGGCAAAGGCACGTAACATCGGCCTCGAGCCACTTTAAAACTTCGTCAGAATGTCTCAGCCCATTCTCCTGGTAACTGTCTGAGGTTCGCCAAGTCGGCCAAGGCCACTTCAGATTCGGCCTTGTAGAATTACGCATGGAAAAACTGTTCCATTTGTTGCCAATTCTCTACCGAGTTGGGTGGCAGGCTGACATACCATGAGAAAGCTACTCCGGACACTGAGCCGTGGAATAACCTCAACTTATGGAAATCAGTGACTTCTCCACACTGAAGGGTAAATCGCACTATGTGTTCCACGGTAGAAACTTCCCCAGACCCTCTAAACAGAGAAAAATCTTGTATTTTGTAATTTATAGGCCACAGATATGCCACATCGATCCAATCCGGATATGGTTTCGGATACCTTGGCCGAATTGGCCGTACTCCCAGACCGAATTGATTTGGAAGGATCTCGATCATCTGTTCTCTCAACATATCATTGCCATTAAATGACATTGCTATGGGTGGCGGTTGCGGTCCTCTCACAAGTGGGACATAGTCGTGGTTCTGTCCTTGAGAAGCCTGGAGACCTTGGGGCGACACAACTTCATGTTGTTGTTGGGTTTCTAAGGTCATCCCAAGATCATATTAAGCATGAAACATGTGAATACAAGAAGTAAGAATGGCGGAAACATACTTACAAAGAACGGTTGTAGGATACGTTGTAAACAAAATTTTGCTTTGAGAAGATCCTCCAAGCTCCTCTTTGATGATGAATCCAAGCTCCAAGATTTGAGATTTGAGATTCCAAGCTCTTGGAATGGTTTCCCTATCACCTTATATGATTCCTTGTGAATGCTAGCTCTTGAAAATTTACAACAAACTTTCTATTTCTCCTTGTGAAGCTCACGGCAATGAGAGCTTTTTGGATATGGAGAGTGGCGTTGGAAGAGAGAGGACGAGAGATGAATTTTGTTAACCTAACTTTGATTTACAAAATCAAATTAATGATATAACAAAACCAATATTTGGTATATGTCTTTTATCTCACCAACTTGGTGTGTTGGACAAGTCACCAACAACCCACCAAAACCCATCAACAAAAAGTTGATTAAATGACTAGGTGATGTGACTTTTGATGTGACTTATAAGCCCCACTTAATTCAAAATCCGAGTGGGCCCGCGAACACATCTCGGGCTCGGGTTCGTTAATTCCGAATTAACAATTTTTCCGTTGCGACGTAATTAAATCAAATTTAATTGAATAATTATGCCTAGCAAAATTACTATTCATATCGCTCGCGAATTAATTCTAAATTAATTTGTTTGTCCGAATTAAAATCTAATTTTAATTCGTTATGAAATCTAATTTCATTTAATATATCGAATATATTATTTTATCTATTAATTCCAATTAATCGTTCTCTCTCTACAAATAGTATTTTATCCCAGATAAAATCTCTCCGTAATTAATCATAGATTAATTATGTTCGAATCATACGTCATTGGTGAATCTTCGGGAAGCGACCCATGAGATCCCTGGATATGTTGGCAGTAAATCCGGTCGTCGGACTATCCGAACACGTGCGTACCTCGTACCACATTTTTACCGATTTACGAGACATGGTTAGCATCTAGCAAAGCACCGTTCTTACCCAATTCTCCAGAAATATTCTTAAAGGAATATATAATCTATGTCAGGCGTAGTATACGTAGTATTGCGTATTGCGATCCAGTATCTGATGTCACATGCAAGGCATGGGGCTGGAATAGTGTCTGCCCCGTACGAAGCATATATCAGATCACAAGCAACTAGTCTCTTAATCGGATAATCATGACCTTGTCATATTATCCCAATGGTTGCAACCCATTAGAGTACTAGTTCTATATCCATGCGTGATCATCATCTCCATATGACTGAAGTGATACTTCCGTCTTGACATCACACCCAATACACTACGATTCTCAATAAACCCAGAAGAGGCGTGCACAGAACCTGTTAAAGTCCTGGACGACCAAAACCAAAGCGTATTGATTGTCGCAAGTACTAGCGATGCAAGTCTCAGGTCAAGACGAAATACACCTACCCTGATTCGGATTCCCATAGACACATAGTCATACTACCAATGGGATTCCGAGGGGTCTATCCAGAGCGAAGCTGTTTCATTACCATCGGTAAACACAACCTCCTATCACACTTGCATAAGTATCCAATACTTAAATATATGAGAACTATGCTGTTACGCTTCCATAACACGCACAAGTGCAATACTAGTCTATTTTGCATTATCGATGTCCAGTCTCGATAATACTACGACTAGGGATATTTAATGATTAAACCTTTATGGATTGATATTGTCTCATATTTAATAATTTGGAACTAATCATAAGGACTTTTATCATTTATATATTTAAGTAATCAAATTACAAAATGATAAAATATAATTTCCATTGTCACATAGTTAATTTGTACAAAAACCACAATGTCTTTTACAAATAGTGACGCTATGGGTCATAATTGTCCAACAATCTCCCACTTGGCCTGTAGCCAGTCACTCAAGCATCTAACACCTGAACTATGTACATGTCGCTCAAACTTTTGCTGAGGAATAGCTTTCGTCAGTGGATATGCAATGTTTTCCTCTGATGCGACCTTCTCGATCTTCACATCGCCACGATGTATGATCTCACGAATCAGATGGAAACGTCGAAGAACATGCTTGGATCGTTGATGAGACCGCGGTTCCTTAGCCTGCGCTATAGCCCCGTTATTGTCACAATACAATGGAACGGGCTCAGCTGCTAACAGAACTACTCCTAATCCAATTAGGAATTTACGGATCCAAACTGCCTCTTTTGCTGCTTCAGTTGCAGCAATATACTCCGCTTCTGTTGTTGAATTGATGAGTGATATTTATATCACTATTTCCCACTCATTTAACCTAATATTTTGTATAGTTTCTCAGGTTTTGTGAACATTTTGATGTGTTTGGTGTTGTTTTGCAGATAAATAAAGTTTGGGAAGCATTTGAAGCAATTTGGGGCCAAAATAGAGGAAAAATGACAAAAGGGCAATTTTGTAATTTGTCCACGTCGCGACGCCAAGACCCTACGCGTCGCGACGTCTAAAGTGAGCCGGTCATGCTAACGTGCGCCGAGGGACACATGTCAGAATCTGAGAAATTGGACTTGCTAACGTGCGCCGACCTTGCTAACGTGCGCCGTGCCACTTTTCATCATCACAGAAGATCAGCTAAAATACGCCGTCTGCCATGTGTCGAAATCTCATTGGACCAAAGCAAGCGCGTGCCACATGTCGAGTTCTCATCGGACCGAATCACCGGCGAATCACATGCTGCCACGTGTCAATCTCTCATTGGACCAATCCTAAGCGTGTGCCACGTGTCAGATGTTCATTGGACCGAAAGCTATGCTAATCACTGTGTGCCACGTGTCGAATTCTCATTGCACCAGCTTCACCGCGTGACACGTGTCACCACTTGATTCCGTCGATGAAACACGCATGGTCAACCCGCATGGACCAAAGATGCGTGCTGGCGTCGCGACGCCAAGCACTTTGGCATCGCGACGCCAGAAGCCGAATGTGCCTATAAATTGAGCTCCTCTTCACTTCATTTCTGGTGCTTTCCTTGGGAGCTATTCCCTATTTTTAGAGGATTGCATCTACTTTTTGTAAATAAAAATAATATTTAATTTATGTATTTTAATTTTCAGTAGTAATAATAGTTCTTCTTCTTCTTCTCTTTTCTTTTATGTTTTGTAGTTAAATTTCCGCTGGGGTAAAAGGTAAAACCTTTAATATAATTATCTAGGTAAATCTCACTTAATTATAATTTATAAATTATAATTTAACCGGATTAATTAATGTCAGACTTTATTACCGCCTATATGGTCGGGTTAAATATAAATTACTTTACCGCCTATATGGCTGGTGTAGTTGGACTAAATGGATTACCGCCTATATGGCTGGTTTTAATTGTTTAACATTATTAATTCCTGAGAAAGCAGAACATAAAATAATTTATATATTATAATAAGTGAGATTCCTAGATAAGAAATATTAAATGTGGATCCTCTAACCCTAGCATTTTATTTTTATTCTAGGGAAGTGATGAAACACAATATTCACACACTTAATAATTGATTTTCTTTTTATGGGTAATTCTTTAGTTTGTTTATTGAGTCTTAAGCTTAATGCTTCTTGTTGTCTGATCACCAATAAGATTGATGTGGTAAACTTAAAATGAACTAGACATAAGGATTTTAGGTTTCAGCCTTAGATTCAATAGCCCACGATCTTCATTGAGGATAGATAACCCTTTAATAGATTTCCTTACAGGATAGACATATACCTATCGGGCGGGGATAGCCATAATTGGAACTTAATCTTAATGAATCCAGGTAATTTGGTTGACATAGAAATATGGTTCAATTGGGTTATACTGGGTATTTGCGTCTGACCATCGACAGAGGCTTTTGCATATTTTCGTGTTCCAGGTTAGCAAACTGATTTATTACACATAGATAAGAGATTCAATTCATCTTTATAATAATATTGTGTGGAGTCGCGACCCTAGATCTTTGAGTCTTTTCTTTTATTTTCCTTAGTATTTTCTTTTGAGTATGTTTTTATTTTAATTAGCAAATCAACATTCAATCAATCAAAAACAATCAATTCCCTTCTTCCTATAATTAGATACCTGTAAATAAATAGATTCAATAATTAATAACAACAGTAGGAATTAAGTCCTCGTGGGATCGATATTTTTATACTACTTGAACGATATGTGCGCTTGAGTTATACGTGTGTGTTTACGCCGGTCATGAATCAGCAACAGTCTCTTGCTTGGAAGATTTCCAGCTTACTGCTCCGTTATTCAAACAAAATATGTACCCGGATTGTGACTTGCAGTCGTCCTTATCGGTTTGGAAACTTGCATCGGTATACCCAGTTACCTCAAGTTCTCCATCTCCATAGATTAAGAAAGCATCCTTAGTTCATCTAAGATACTTAAGGATATTCTTAACCGCCATCCAGTGACTATCACCTGGATCGGCGTGATAGCGACTACACATGCTCAAAGCATACAAGACATCAGGTCGCGTACATATCATGGCATACATGATCGATCCGACTATCGAGACGAACGAGATCCGACTCATGTTGTCTCCCTCATCTTGAGTTTTAAGACACATGTTCTTAGATAGAGTGACGCCATGTGACACTGGCAACAGTCCCCTCTTGGACTGATCCATGTTGAATCTCTTCAACACTTTGTCAATGTATGTGCTCTGGGAGAGTCTAAGCAGCTTTCTAGATCTATCCCGGTAGATCTTTATTCCTAGAATAAAGGCTTCTTCTCCCAGATCATTCATGGAGAATTTTAATGAAAGCCAAGCTTTCACCGATGTTAACATGGGAATGTCATTGCCAATAAGCAATACATCATCAACGTAAAGGAAAATGAATGTCAGTGCACTTCCACTAACTTTCTTATATACACAAGGATCATCCTCGTTTTGAACGAAATCATATTATTTTATGATCTCATCAAAACGTTGGTTCCAAGAATGTGATGTTTGCTTCAATCCATAAATGGATCGATTTAACTTACAAACCTTGTTTGCAAGTCTTGGTACGACAAAACCGTCAGGCTGTTACATATAAACATCCTACAAAAGGTTTCCGTTAAGGAAAGCGGTTTTGACGACCATCTGTCATATCTCGTAATCGAAATATGCAGCAATAGCAAGCATTATCCAAATGGATTTAATCATGGCAACGGGTGAAAAAGTTTCTTCATAATCGACACCGTGTCGTTGACGATACCCTTTCGCTACAAGCCTAGCTTTGTATGTTTGTACGTTGCCATCCATGTCGGTCTTCTTCTTGAGGACCCATTTGCAACCAATAGGCTTAACGCCTTCGGGTGCATCAACAAGTGTCCAAACTTGGTTGGTGTACATGGAATCCATTTCGGACTTCATGGCATCTTGCCATAAACTGGAGTTGATACCTTGTATCGCTTCCTAATACGTAGCCAGTTCGTCTTCCTCAATAAGATTGATATCCACATGAGGTGAGATCAGAAACCCATACCTCTCAGGTTTTTTTCTGACTCTCTCCGACCTACGCGGTTCTTGTGTATTCGAAGATTGTGGTACAGTTTCATCCCTGATGAACTGTTCATGTTCCGTTAAGGATTCTGTGCCAGAAATAGTATCACTCTGATTTTCATCGAGTTCTACTTTCCTCCCACTCACCACTGCATTTAGGAATTCCTTCTCAAGGAAAACCGCATGTATAGCAACAAATACTTTGTTCTCTTGTGGGTGATAGAAGTAATATCTTTTGGTTTCCCTAGGATATCCTACAAATAGGCATTTATCCGATTTGGGTTCTAGTTTGGTACCTTCCAAACGTTTGACGTATGCCCAACATCCCCAAATATTCAGGAATGAGAAATCCAGTTTCTTTCCTGTTCATATTTCATACGGAGTCTGTTGAACAGACTTTGACGGAACCTTATTCAAAATAAGTATTGCACTGTTCAATGCATATCCCCAGAAGGAAATAGGTAGCTCTGTGCGACTCATCATAGACCTTACCATGTCTAACAAAGTTCGGTTTCTCCGTTCGGACACACCGTTTAATTGCGGTGTTCCTGGAGGAGTCTAATGTGAAAGAATACCATATTCTTTCAAGTAATCAATAAACTCATTGCTTAAGTATTCGCCACCACGGTCCGACCGTAATGTCTTAATACTTTTGTCGGTCTGTTTTTCTACTTCGTGTCGAAACTCTTTGAATTTCTCAAAGGTTTCCGACTTGTGTCTCATAAGATACACATAACCATAACGCGATGCATCATCCGTAAAGGTTACGAAGTATTCATATCCACCTCTAGTCTGGCTAGACATGGGCCCACATATGTCATTATGAACGAGGGCTAACAGTTCGGTGGCACGTGCACATTTACCGCAAAAAGGTGATTTATGTATTTTGCCTAATAAACAAGATTCGCAGACGTCATATGAATTTGGATCAAATCCATCCAAGTACCCACTATTCGAAAGTATGGATATGCGAGTCTTGTTAATATGTCCGAGACGATAATGCCACATATAAGCTTCATCTTTGTTACTTAATTTAAGCATTTTGTTTGTTACATTATATGTTTGAGATTGATTTATATTCAAAATATAAAGACCATTATTTACATCAGCATTGCAAATTTCCATATCATTTTTATACATAAAACACCAAGTGTTTCTAAATACAAAAGTATACCCACATTGGGTTAACATAGATACAGAAATAATATTCCTAGTTAAACTAGGTACATAATAACAGTCTGAAAGTTTATGTACATGCCTCGAGGGTAGTTCCAAAACAAAAGTGCCAACGGCCAAAACGGCGACTCGTGTCCCATTTCCAACGCGGAGGTCAATCTCTCATGAGGCCAGTCTCTTGCTAATCTGAAGATCCTGCACATCAGTACATATATGAGTACCACAACCAGAATCAAAAATCCAAATTTTAAAACTATTAGTAGACATGTTTATTTCTATAACAAACATACCTGAAGCCGGTGCCTTGCCCGCTTTGATTTCCTTCATGTGTGCCTTATACTCGCGGCAGTCACGCTTCCAGTGACCCCGCTTCCCGCACTGCAGACATACATCTTGGGATTTGTCCTTACCTTTCCCAGAAGGATTTGACGATTTGGCATTGCCTTTCTTCTTCTTCTTTACACCTCCAGTCGCCTTGGGCCAAGCCCTCGGAGTCTGAGATGATGAAGCGAAGTGCGCCTCGCGCTTCTTGCCCTTTAGGAGCTCTTTTTCTCCTTCGCCCAGTGTGGACATCAACTCTCCAAGAGTTTGGTCTTGGTTCATCATATTGTAGTTCATGATGAACCCACTCCAAGTGTCTGGCAAATATTGTAAGATCAAATCTATAGAAGTCTCAACCTCAAAGACAATGCCCATCTATCCCAGCTGCTCAATATCAGCAATCATCTGTGACATATGGTGCTCAACAGATGTACCCTCTGACATGCGAGCACGAAAGATCTTATTCTGTAACTCATATCTCTGCGATCTAAGATTAGATCGATGAAGATCATGCAACTTCGCCATCATATTATAGGGATCCAATCCCTTGTTTTAACGACAGAATTATTGAGTCACAGCAGCAAGCATTATAGATTGAGCAGTGAAGTTGTCATCGCTATGAGTCTTCCAAAGCTCTAGCTCAACTATATGATCAGGTCCAGACTTAGGCCCAATAGGTCTCTCTATAGTGTAAAGCAACTTCTCGGATCACAGGACAATCCTGAGATTCATGTCCCAATCTTGAAAGTTTGTGCCATTAAAGACGTTGTCGCCCATGATAATATCTCTAATGCTTAACTTTCATGTCATCTTAATTGCAATAGTCAAACTATTCAATTAACGATGTATGGGTATAGTCTAACTGTCACAAGAAAAATAATAAAATATTAGTCCAACTAATAAATATTTATAATTGACGAAATAATTTGAAAGCGCGTAAAGCCAAGTATTTGAACAAAATTACAAATTCAATACTGGCCTCCCATTATTTTTCGGCGAGCCTCTAACCCTCTGTTGAGTACTCAGGAAACCTAGTTTCCTAGTGGGCTAGGATCCCCTTAAATAACACACAACCTTGACTTTGGCCAACAAGCTGCATGATATTTAACTAGGTAGATCTCTAAGATCAATTGGATCTCATCCAATTCCTAGATCCGGTATGTGGACCTCCAAGTCCAAAACATATATACAATATATATGCCAATATATCCAATATATTTTCCTAACCTTTTCCTCTGAATCAACTAAGCCTTGGCTTTGGCAAAACAAGCTTAATGATTCCAGTTAAGCGGAACCCATTGACTTTGGAAAGCTTTATAATCGATGTCGATGGACAAGAAGTGATCTTGACTTTGGCCAACAAATAACAACTTGGACAAGACATACGATATAGAACAAAGCCTTCATGATTCAAACACATCCGCGATGGATAAAGGTCTTGACTTTGGCCAACAAACCATTGCCAATCTTGGATCTTGAGAAAGAATCACTCAATGGAAGGAAAACGCTTAATATTTGTTGAGGGTTTTTCGCGTAAATTGGCAACCAATTTATTATCTTTGATTAGGTCTCATCATACACCCTTAAGCATGCATTCTAAAAGCATAATAAGGCACGGTAAATAAATTAATAATGATATACGGATGGATATCTTACAGATTGTTCCTAGAACAAATCACTATGTTTCCTCTCCCCGGCTAGCACTATTCTAACTTCTACCCAATTACATAATACAATTAAAGAAACCTCATTAACATTGAGGGGAATTAGGTAAGAAGAGAATTACAAAGAATCGAGAGATAAGGCTCGACAAGCAGGTCCAATTTAATAAATTCTAAATTTACAACAATTTTCGAAATTTCCCTTTCCCTTCTAATATCTATCCGATATACATTATTCATACAACACATCCATGTATTCACACAAAGCATGTTATTCAATCAATCTAATCCAATTAATTAATCTTTGAATAAAGTGATCATCCAATGTTCAAACAACGATTTGATTTGCACGAGTCCAACTCGTTTAAGAATAAGTACTCAAAGTACGAATTCTTGAATTATATCGAACTATAATTTTAAATCTAATTTAATTTGTATTCAATACTAATTCTATATTAATTCCAAATTAAATAATTACACTTTTAATGCGCCTTTACGACTTAGATTCTAAATCTAATCTTAATGGGTCTCAAAGCCCAATTAACATCCAATGTCAATTTATTAAAGTCCAATGAGCTTTCAATTAATTTCTTAAGGCATGGGCTTTGGTCAATATGGGTCAAACCCAAATACCAAGGCCTAATTAAATGAATCACCCTATTTGCCAAGAAATCAATTTTGGCCCATTAGGCCCAATTAAATTTTAAAAGGCCCATATATTATTTGGACTTAATGGAATGGTTTAGGCCCAATTGGATCTAATCCAATTGTCCTAACCAACTTGGCCCAACCAAGCCCATTAGGCCCAAATACAACATCATTAGCCCAATTCCAAATTAGGCCCCATTAATTAAATATTAATATTCCAAATATCATGATTAATTAATTAAAGTGTATAGCACTAATTAATTATCTAAATTAACATTTCCAAAATACTAATTTAATCAATTAATCATGCATTAATTTTTCAACACATGTCCAACATTATTGAAACCAAAATCAACTCATTTCATGCTTCTTATGGTCACGGCATTATGATGATTTTATATCCAATTTTGATTTTAATCCAATTAAATCATAAATCAATATATATCATGTCTTTAAACTCATCCAATGATTTAAAAAACAAAAATGACCACCTGGGTTTCATATAACATTCGGCCAACATAGCAAAATTGGGGAAAATTAATCCAATTAATTTTTTTTAAAATTGATCATGCATAACTCTAAGTTATCAACATACAAGCATACTCAAATAAACAATTTGATCAAATCATGCTCAAATCAAATTTACCCAAATTTTATGTTAAGAACCCTAATCAAATTTCATGCTCAAATAGGCTCTGATACCATTGTTGGGTTTCTAAGGTCATCCCAAGATCATATTAAGCATGAAACATGTGAATACAAGAAGTAAGAATGACAGAAACATACTTACAAAGAACGGTTGTAGGATACGTTGTAAACAAAATTTTGCTTTGAGAATATCCTCCAAGCTCCTCTTTGATGATGAATCCAAGCTCCAAGCTTTGAGATTTGAGATTCCAAGCTCTTGGGAATGGTTTCCCTATCACCTTATATGATTCCTTGTGAATGCTAGCTCTTGAAAATCTGCAACAAACTTTCTATTTCTCCTTGTCGGCAATGAGAGCTTTTTGGAGATGGAGAGTGGCGTTGGAAGAGAGAGGAAGAGAGATGAATTTTGTTAACCTAACTTTGATTTCCAAAATCAAATTAATGATGTACCAAAACCAATATTTGGTATATGTCTTTCAACTCACCAACTGGGCGTGTTGGACAAGTCACCAACAACCCACCAAAACCCATCAACAAAAAAGTTGATTAAATGACCAGGTGATGTGACTTGTGATGTGACTTGTGGGCCCCACTTAATTCAAAATCCGAGTGGGCCCGCGAACACATCCCGGGCTCGGGTTCTTTAATTCCGAATTAACGATTTTTCCGTTGCGACGTAATTAAATCAAATTTAATTGAATAATTATGCCTAGCAAAATTACTATTCACGTCGCTCGCGAATTAATTCTAAATTAATTCGTTTGCCCGAATTAAAATCTAATTTTAATTCCGTTATGAAATCTAATTTCATTTAATATATCAAATATATTATTTTATCGATTAATTCCAAATTAATCGTTCTCTATCTACAAAAAAGTATTTTATCCTAGATAAAATCTCTCCGTAATTAATCCTAGATTAATTATGTTCGAATAATACGTCATCGGTGAATCTTCGGGAAGCGACCCATGAGATACCTGGATATGTTGGCAGTAAATCCGGTCGTCGGACTATCCGAACACGTGCGTACCTCGTACCACATTTTTATCGATTTACGAGACATGGTTAGCTTCTAGCAAAGCACCGTTCCTACCCAATTCTCCAGAAATATTCTTAAAGGAATATATAATCTATGTCAGGCGTAGTCTACGTAGTGTTGCGATCCAGTATCTGATGTCACATGCAAGGCCTGTGGCTGGAATAATGTCTGCCCCGTACGAAGCATATATCAGATCACAAGCAACTAGTCTCTTTAATCGGATAATCATGACCTTGTCATATTATCCCGATGGTTGCAACCCATTAGAGTACCAGTTATGTATCCCTGCGTGATCATTATCTCCATATGACTGAAGTGATACTTCCGTCTTGACATCACACCCAATACACTACGATTCTCAATAAACCCAGAAGAGGCGTGCACAGAACCTGTTAAAGTCCTGGACGACGAAAACCAAAGCGTATTGATTGTCGCAAGTACTAGCGATGCAAGTCTCAGGTTAAGACCAAATACACATACCCTGATTCGGATTCCCATAGACACATAGTCATACTACCAATGGGATTCCGAGGGGTCTATCCAGAGCGAAGCTGTTTCTGTACCATCGGTAAACACAACCTCCTATCACACTTGCATAAATATCCAATCCTTAAATATATGAGAACTATACTGTTACGCTTCCATAACACGCATAAGTGCAATACTAGTCTATTCCGCATTATCGATGTCCAGTCTCGATAATACTACGACTAGAGATATTTAATGATTAAACCTTTATGGATTGATATTGTCTCATATCTAATAATCTGGAACTAATCATAAGAACTTTTATCATTTATATATTTAAGTAATCAAATTACAAAATGATAAAATACAATTTCCATTGTCACATAGTTAATTTGTACAAAAACCACAATGTCTTTTACAAATAGTGACGCTATGGGTCATAATTGTCCAACAGTTGTACCATGTTTGGCCCTTGGTGCAGGTTTGGCCCTAGATGTAGGCCATTGCCCCAAGACTTATTCCCTCCCTGGAGGTCGTAGGAACAATGACCCATTGCAGAGGAATATTACTCGGGCCAGCCTTCTGACTGCTTGGTGCAGGAGGAGGTGTAGTCCACGGTAGGGCTGTCCCCCCGTTTACACATTTGGCCATTAACTCATTTAATGAGCTTAGGTGTTTAGCCATATTTTCATGATGTGAGTTACTAGTCGAAGTAAACTTATCTATGATATGAGCAATTTGAAGCCTAACCTGCTCGACAATATCCTGCGTGAATTCACCGAACAATGCGCGAACCGCATTAGGGATGAGCTCTCGCATAGGCTCATATCGACTAGCGTCTGCCAGACCCTCGAAATGGCCCACTACGGCTGGAATGTGAGGCTGGTTGGTTTGCTCCAGTCTCGCTTCCTCCGTACTTGAGCCAGTTTGAGTTTTTCTTTTCGAAGGCATCTCCACTTTTACACCAATTCTCCCACTGTGATTGCCACAAACTGTTTGCGCAATTTTCTGCCTGAAGAAAGAACAACGTGTAAGGTTCAAACCTCCTGAGACAAAGTCCCAGCAATGGTGTTTGATTAAGTGAATAAGCCTCCAAGGGGAGCAAGCACACAAGTTACAGTCCTAAGGATTATGAAACTAAGAAATGAAAAATAAAAATATGCTCATTTGAGTCTTCATTTGATCAGGCTTTAAATCTTCGCATGAGTGAGCATTTTATAGTGGAATTTGTAAACCGCTCGAACAGTTTCGGCTCATAATTTCCTTGCAACTGCTGGGTCATGCTTCCAACCGTTGAGTTGTGCGCCATAACTGCCTGATCGTGGAAGGAACTGCCTAACTACTGTAGTCGTGGGTTCAACTGCATCATGCGTTCGATCGTCCTGAGTCCCTTGTCGTTCTAGACGCTGTTTCGGTCGTCCTGAGTCATTTGTCGCTCTAAACGCTGTTTCGGTCGTCCCGATTCCTTGGTCGTTCTAATCGCTGTGTCATCTGGTGATTGCTCCGATCGCTCTTCCCTTCGTCGCTCGGCTTGCCTTTGTCCTTTATTCCTTCGCTCTTTGGCGATTTTGCTCTAGGGTGACTTTCTTTTGTCAACAAATATATATATAATTAAATTTTAATTATGTATATTATTATTAAAATACATAAGAAACACTTAACACAACTCATTATTGGGTACCAATTCTTGCTAGATGTCACATGGAGAACTCACTGTCCACATGCTATTTGTCGTATTAACACGTACGGTTCAATGGAGCCAAATCAAGAGTCTTGTTAATTTCTCTTGCTTAATTATCTTTCTTGTTTTGCAATCTTATTATAAGTGCTTAATTAATTCTTTTATGGACCGACAACAATAGTAAAATATTGAAGAAGCAAATCCCATGTGAACGGTTTGAATCTTCACTCCGATTGAACCACTGGCCCAAAAAAATTACAGCAATTAAAGAATAGTTAAGGTTTTTACCCCATCCTCTTTCTTTTTCTCTTGTGATAAAAAGATCAAAGAGTATCGTTACTGATAAGATTAAGGGTCTATGATCAAGAATTTTATAGTATAGTCAGCAGTTTACAAAGGCTCTATTGGTCTCGAATAATTCTTTAATATCATTATTGTATTGGTGATATTATATAACTAATTAATAAATTTATAATACGTGGTGTTGTATTAAAATATAAGTCGTTAACATTTATTTAGTTGTTTTTGTTATTTTAACACACGTAATCCCCAAGGGGCGTGGCTTGGTGGTATAGGGTTCATGATCTCACCTTGAGGTCCTGGGTTTGAATCTAGGGAGTGCGTTTCTTGTAAGAGCTTGGGACAGCCGGATGTTTTACCTGCTCCGCTTAAGCCCAGAAGGGTGGTTTGGCGGCAGGGTTTCCAACGATTCCAAAAAAAAAAGAAGATATTATTGAATTGTTATATATATGATGTGATACTACTGTTGCATATTAAAATTTTGCCTATTGGGGCATTTGCTTGTTAGGCGAATGTGTTGTAATTCACTTTTATATCATGCATAAATTCAAGCAAACTAATATGCAATCCTAAAATCAATATAAACTTAAGGATTTAGAAAAACCTATAAAATATTCCGTAGAAGATGTAGATTATACCGAGCCGAGTTTTTCTCTATCCTTAAGAACTTATTAGCCCCCGCCTCCTTGCACTACGGATCTCTTGGCTAACGTTCTCCCAGGATATTTGGTTACTTTTTGATTAAGTGACACTCATTTATTCAAGAACACGAACTATGACAAACGGGTGGAAACTCTCTCAAGTATTTAGACTTTCTAATATGCCTATGATTTGAATATTTTTAATGACTAAATGAGAAACCAATGGGTCCTATTTATAGACATGGAAAGTTGTCATTGAAGAGGTACCCTTAAAGTTAAAGATGCAATCGTTTAAAAGATTATAACTTTTTAATGTACCATTCCAGCTCAAAGGTTATATCATTCCCTCTAAATGATATATCCATTTATTTGATGTATTTCCTAAAAGCCACATATTAAGGACATGACTTATCAAAAGACACCTTATAAATACACCTTATATTTAGGAAATTTCCTACATTGCTCAGTTGAGAAATCTGTTCTATCTTACCATCGGGGTCGTCCTTCCTAGTTATAGAGGAGGTAAGCGCTTGTCTATATCCCAAAATTTTATTTTTGTTTTTAAAAAATAAGTAATGACCAAGACCCTAAATTTTTATTAGAATATTATATTATGGCCAATTATCTCAAAATTTAAAAATGACATTAGACCTAAAAATATCAAGATTGACTCTACTTATCATAATATGACTATCACCCAACTAGTGGCACAGGTAAAATAAGTAATAAAATAATAAAAAATTTTAAGCTAAAGAAACATGCCATTCTTTTCATTATTTTTCTCTTCCTTGTCTCTTCCGCTGAGAATCTACACACAGCTTTCTTTAATAGATCGACAAAATGCATTATAGTGCTTTATTTAATAGATAGACAAAATCAAATATACTATATTTAGATTTAGTCTCTTCTAGAGCTATGTGTTGTCCCCAGTTCAAAGAGTGAGATTAATTTGCAAGACAAAGACGTGTACATTTTTTAATGATTCATGCATATCAAGTGTTGTGAATAGACAGCAGAATCCAACAAAAACAGAGAAAATGTACATAAATTTGGGTAACTGAAACCCTAAGCATCTCTACTACTGTATGAATTCATGAAAGAATGGACATTTTTTTCTTTAAAAGATAAGGGGTGGGTCAAGTGGCCAACCGTAGAAGGAGGTTGGGAAACCACTCTGTCGAGCCCTTGGGGTATGAGCGGTGGTCTTGAGTTATCTTTAATTTTATAAGATTTTAGACGAGTTCTTAAAATGTGCTCTTAATTTTAGATTAAATTTGAGAACTCTAACTAACTGCTTGTGTTGACTTTCCCTAAAACTATCTGGGTATGAGATAATGGATAATAATTAATAAAGAGTTAAAAAGCTACTAATTAATAAAAATCTGTATTCTTCATATCTACTGGGAATCACTGTCGATCATCACCCTACAAATTTTGATGTTCCAATTGAATGTTCTTGAAGTCGAAAAGGCTTTTCCCCCTTAATTTGTTGATGGTGTTTTCTTTTTTAATTAATCTCGACGATGCGATGGATTTTATTGAAGAGAAATCAAGCAAGTAAAGTTTAAACAACAAAGCAAAAGCTTTAATTAAAGGAATTACAGCAACAAATCAAACTAATAAAAACGGTAACTGAGGAATCTATTGGCATCATTTGACAGCAGATGATTAATGAACAGAAAAAATTTAACCAGCGATTCCTGACGCCCCCATGCTCAGTTGAATTGATTTTTAAATATGTTAATAAAATTTATCATCCGAGCGATTTGAGTATTATGAGGGTAAAGGGTTAAAATATATTTAGAATTATCCTTCCCTTACCTTAAATTAAAAAAATAAAATAAAAATAATGATTTCTGATAGATCAAGGAAGATGCAAGAGCATAAAACTGATTTAATTTATAGATGGTATTGAACAATACTACAAGGAAAATAAATGATCCCATTTATAGGAAAAGTCATTCTAGCTTCAGGCTCAGAATAAAATCAAGAGATATGAATGTTAGAATCATTTAATCAGCAAATTGAAATTAAACCAAACCCTAGATATATTCATACATAATTAATCCCAGTCACAAACCAAGATACAAGTCATAATTAATACATAGCATCATATTTAAAAATAAAAAATATCTTGATTCTGGACAAATAAAAACATTACCACCATTCACTGGAGTCATTGCTTGTGTCAGTCACATTAAACTTCAAACGCAAAGAGGAAACAGGAAAAACAATGGATCGCAGCTTCTCAAATGAATTGGCTTATTCGAAAGGAAAAAAAAAAAACACTCTGTTCATTGGAAGATCTATCTCATATGTTTATTCCTTTGTGGTTGATGAATATAATCTTTTCCCTCAACATTTGTAGCCTTATTTTGGTTAGCTCTATCTCCTTCCAATTCCCTGTACCTATGCAAGTACCTCTTCAATTGATCAGCATAATTATCAAACCCTAGAGTTGCAAGAGCCCAACAAATGTCATCCCCATTAACTGTCTTTCGCTTCTCCTTGTGACACTTGTCCGATGCCTCTCCAGTAACAAAGCTTATGAACTCGGATACACATTCTTGCATGGTTTCTTTAGCTTCTTTTGAAATCTTTGCATTTGGTGGCAGAATCTGCTTCATAATTCTCCCCACATTAGCTATAGGAAGCAACCGATCTTGCTCTTTAATTACCCCTTCTTGATCTGATGAGGCACCTGCTGCTGCTGCTGCTGCTGCAAAGTTATAGTTATTGTAGCCTTCTAAATTATCAACCATATTCTCTCTATAAAGAGAAACTTGGTATCCTCTTCAGCTTTCTAAGCTGATTTATAGAAGAATAGATATATCTATATATACATGTATACACATGCTCATGTTTATATGCGATTGTTATATGAAGATGCTAAAGTTATTGAAATTCGTGTGTATTACTCAACCTAAAATTAATTTTTAGGTTGAGTTAGGCTTATGAAATTCAACATGATATAGAAATAATTTCATATATGAATGAGTCCACCCTCTTACCCATGCGACACAAACCAGATAAAAACCGACTTTTACGTGAGAGGGGGTATTGAGGAAATATCTTACATTTGCCGAGTAGTAATTTTGGTCTATAAATATAAGTATAAGAAGACCCTTAACTTCAAAGTTAGTTTTTTTTGTGGATTGAGTTAGACCCAGTGGCAAAGATACTAAGAAGCGAGCGAGGGTCCGAAAATATATTAAAATATATTTTAATATATTTTGGAAATGATGACGTGGCATGTGGCCACATTGACTTTGGTCAGCGTCATTGGGGGACAGAGTGGCAGGCAATTTCCATTGTTAGTAAGAGTTAGGTTCATTTTTTAATCCATGTAACTGGCTGTATTGTAGGTGTTGTGGGCAGCAACCAATTTATGAAACCCTAGCTAAAGAGAGCTTCAAGAAAAAACTTATCAATTAAAGGAATAAAATGGTCCCCCCATTTCGTCCTCGAAGCCATAATGCTGTCAATTACTTTGAACTAAATTATGTTTTTAAAATTGTTGTTCATTTGAATTGTGGACTACATATGTGCACGTGTGCTGCTTTGTATTGTAGATGCAACCAAACTATGACCTAAAAAGAAGCCATTTTGTTATAAAATATAAACCCTAAAGTTGGATTACCTACTACTACTAAGGTTTTTATTTACATAAGATTATGTCACAATACAAAATTGGATAATCAATCACTTTAAATTCTAATCTAAATTAGTACGGTCATGCTTGAATTCTGTAATTCTAGACTATTGTATATATAATATCATCGTGATTTAAATGTCTAGGTAATAATTTTGAAATTTGGAAAATGGTAACAAATTTATTTGCTGTGAATTAGGTGAACTTTTTAATTTGATGCTTACATGTCATGACATTGATTAATATGATTGTGAAATTAAACTATCTCCACACACTCGCTGATGCGCAAATATATTATTATATTAAATAATTAGATGATTTAGTACACAAGATTCCCCTCTAAGTTTCATTTTTTATTGATTAAATTATATTTGATGATGTAAACTAATTATGATTAGATGCTTAAACATTTCAAATTAAACAATATAAAATCACAATTATAAAGATTCGAAAGAAAGAAACGTATAAAAAATGAAAGATGTTAAGGAATAATTCGATGTGATCACAATTATCACATTTAAAAATGAAAGATGTTATACTAAGAAATAACAGAGTCTCCCAAGAAGATGTGAAGACCAGTTGTAGAATGCCGATAAATGGGATTATCTGCCCACTAGCATTAGAGTAGGCACTACGCTCAAGAGAGGAACGAACAGAAAAGTTGAGACCAAGAAATAAAGTTCCCTTGATATAGCGGAGTAAATGAAGAATAACTTCATAGTGAGCAGAGCGAGGGGTTGACATAAACTAACTAATAACATAAACCACATAAGCAATATAAGGCCTGATAACTGTTTAAATATACCAATTAAGCTGCCAACTAACTAACGGTAGAGAGTAACATCTGGAAGAGGAGTGTCATCGATCACTATAAACTTAATATGAGGATCAAGAGGAGTAGATGTGATCTTGCTGTCGGTTAGCCATGCTCGAGCAAGTAAATGAGAAGCGTACTTAGCCCGAGATATATAATAGCCAGTTTGATAAGAGAGCACCTCAAGGCCAAGAAAATAATTGAGATGACCAAGATCCTTCATTTCAAAGTGGTGTTGAAGAGATGTCTTAAGTTCAGAAATACCATTTATATCATCTCCAGTGATAATCATATCATCCACATAAAGAAGAAGAAAGATACAACTATCGTTTGTCTGTCGAATAAATAGTACTGAGTCATTATGTGAACCCAAGTTGATGAACAATGGTGCTGAACTTCTCAAACCATGCACGAGGAGCCTGATTGTGACCATATAATGCCGGATGAAGTTTACATGCTTTATGAGGAGCATGAGGGTAATCGGGTGGGGGCTTCATGTAAATTTCTTCAGAGATGTCATCATTAAGAAATTTATTTTTCACATCTATCTGAAATAATATGAACTGACGAGAGAAGACAACAACTAGTAGGCTACAGACTGAAGTGAGACGGGCAACATGGGCAAATGTATCTTCATAATCAATCTCATAATCTTGAGAAAATCCCTTGACAACAAAACGAGCCTTATACCATTCAACAGATCCATCGGATTTTGCCTTATTTTTGTGTATTCATTTTCACCCAATCAGAGACTTGTGTAGACATTGCATTTTCATGGCCCGATAAGGAGTCTCATGTAAGGGCACTTGGTTGGAAGTTTAGAGGGATTGTAAGGTTTAAATGCTGGAGAGAAACCATCTACATCCGGACGGATATAAACCATTACATCATACCGAACATAATCATCACCTTCGGCCGGACATACCTCCACATCCGGCTGGATATGCGTCGCATTTCCAGTTTACAGAAGGACTCAATCTTTTTCCTTCTAAGCCAATTTCCATAAAACCAAATTCATTCCTTTTAAAAACTTTCACCAATTATCTTTTTTCTTTATTACCACATTTCATAATTATAAATTTCCCTTTTTTAAAGGAGTTTGTTTTCTTTTGAAACTAAGAAACCATCACTATAAAATAAAACCATTACACTAACCAATGAGACCCTATTTGATCCGAATTTTGGAAGCTTGCAACCAATCTTTTACCAAATATCAGTGAAGCACACACATTCAGCACACAACAAAGACCCAAAAAGACCCAAAAAATCTCTTAATTCTCTCTCCAGTAGATAAAGCCAACAATCAACCAAAGCTCTCATACATGTTCTCAGAGCCGAGTTACACCTAAGATAAGACCTGAGGGCCCTTATCACTTAATTTCGTATTTAAGGTTTTGATATAGTATCTCTGGTTAAGTCACTTGGCAATTATTTGATTTCCTTCCAAAGTTAAGGTTAAGATGACACTGGGTTAAGGAGATGACGCAAACAAAAGAGAGAAAAAAGAAAGAGAATGCGAAAAATAAAAATAAATAATAGTGAAAAAGAAAAGGAAAAGAATAGAAGAAAAAGAAAGAGTAAGGTGAATCATATGACTACTTTTACGTCAAACGATAAAATAGATAACGAGTATGCAAAACAACTTGAGTTTATAAAATTGTTGAGTAACCAGGGGCTCACATCACAAATGTGCAATATTTACGTCAAAGATAATTTGATGACTTAAGGAAGTTCTGGATAAGCCTTATATAAAATAAAAAACATTTGAAAAATCATGTTGAAAAAGAAAGAGAAAGGTGAATCCCATGACTACTTTTACGTCAAACAATACCTCTGTGGAAAGCATGTGACTCATGCACTCCTCCAAGATGAAGAATGGAGAATCAATTAGAGATCATTTCTATACATGAATACATGCATACATACATACGTACATGTGGCATTTCTTTTAAGGGAAATTCAGACAAAGCAAGCCTCCAAGAAACGGAGAAAGAAAACTTAGTTGAAGTCAAAAGTTAAAGCCTTCAAGACACGAAGCACCTCACAGTCAGAAGGACAAGTGATAAGTGTGGTTCATACCCACTTATTCTGACATCCTTAGCCTATTATTTTGTTATGGTTCGAGTCATTTAATGTCATTTATAGTTTTATTTTATGTCTTGTTTTTAGGAAGCATTAGAACATGAAGAATGGATCAATTACGCGTGTTTCGGGACCTATTGGGAGCATCAGACTCAAGAACAGGCAAAAACCAGCATCAGCTGTGCACTGAATTCAAAAAGGCTATAACTTTTGATCTAGAAAGAGTTATGAGACCCATAATATATCAATTTGCATCTACTCGAAGAGATCTAGACAATTGGGCACACTGGCGCCACAGCGCCCAAGGACTGGCGCCGTGGCGCCCTCTGCAGCACTAGTCCATACAAAAAACAGAGAGCTGGGCACCGCAGCGCCCAAGGACCGGCGCCGCAGTGCCTCGGAGCGACCAGAAATGTGAGTTTTAGGTTTTTAAGATACCCAATGACCCCAAGGCTCTATTATAAATAAACTAGTTCGTCCAAACTCAAAGGGAGAGGCTAATACACAGCACAAAACACCAAAATATATATTTTAGGGAGATCCAAGGAGGAGGATTGAAGAGCAACAAGAGGAGACAAATGCGGTGACGTCCGAAGAGGGAGAGATTCAATTCGGGTTTTATCTTCTTGTTTCTTTCTTAGAACTCTAATGATTTCCATTAGATTCATGACTTGTTTATCATTGTTTTTATCTTTAGTCATGAACTAACTCCGTAATTCTGGAGAATGATGTAACTGATGCTTGAACCTTTATTTTAATTGTCTATTTTGTTATGAAAATTTATTGAGTTATTTATATTCTTTTAAGTTTAATACTTTATGTTTGCTGGCCACAAATATGATGATATATGTTTAGAATCTATCACTCGAGAGATGAGATTTTGAATAGATCTAGAGAATATAACCTACGAGTTTTATAGAGTTCGAGAGAATATGTAAATTCCCTTGAAGTCGTTAATATAGAGTCACAAAGAGTAACGAGTTGTTAACTATTAGATTTTTATAGAGATATCGAAGTCTGTAGTTTATGATATTTTAAATATATATTTTTTATTGTTATATATATATTTTTTTCTTTCTTTCGTACGAGGAGAGTTGGAATGAAGCAATGAAAGATCATATTGGTGCACTGATAGCTCAAGTATCGTCCCTCACGACTCATCTAGAAGTATTGACAAATCAAATGAGCCAACCGTTTATTTAAGCTGTTTATGCTAATGGAATGCTTTTACCTAACAGAGGAGAAGGATGTGAACAATCAGAATTTCAACAACTATAGAGGCAGTCCAATGCCTAATTATTATCATCCGAATTTTTCATATGTTAATATGGAGAACATCTTGCAAACTCCTCATGGCTTCAACTATCTAAGAGATGAGCAAAACCTTTCCTTAGAAGACCTCATGAGCACATTTGTATCTACAGCTTCAGAGAGGTTTGAGAAGAATGAGTCAAGGCTGGATAACATTGAAACACATATGGGCAATATGGGGGCAACATTGAAATCTTTAGAAGCGCAAATTGGGCTGCTTGTTTCTTCCATGGCCAATCAACAGAAATAGGTGTTTCATAGTAATATTGAAGTCCACCCCAAAGAGCAATGTCGAGTCATAACCCTTAGGAGCGGAAAAGAGATTAAAGGCACCTCTCAGAATTTAGGCAGTAAATATAAATAAGTCACCTTCAGTGCTTTCAGAACCATGCCGAGTCCTCAAAGTGATGTAGAATGTCACATGGTAGATATAGTAGAGAATGGAGTTGCAAACACGTAAGGCAAATCAGTATTTTAGCAACCTACGAGCATAATGCAGCCATGCATAAAAGAAAATTCTCCACAGCTAAACATGAAACCACTCCCAAAGCACCGTAAAAAGAGGAAAATAAAGGTCACTGCTCACTTGGAGATGATCCCTGGAAGGTTAAAAATGAGGCCGAACTAATTTTGCCGAATGTGCAGTCTAGAATTTCCAACTATGGGACAATTTACATATCCTGGGGGACTATCTATGGATAAACTGCCACAGCCTGCCAAGCTGTCTTTTTCATGTCATAAGAACCGGTGGATACCAAAGAAGAAAACAGATGAGATTATCCGATTCACTATATTTAAGCCATCATGACCATTTGGGTGGTTACGTCTGGCTGAAGACGTTAAACTTAGTGCTAGCGGGGAGGCAACCCTTGCATTTTCATCTTGTTTATTTTTATTTATTATTTAGTTTATTGTGTGCTATTTATTAATTTGCATGTTATTTATACAGGTAGCACGAAACAAACAACGCCCGCGCAACCAAATTCTAACCAGCAAGAGCCTGATCAACTCCATGCACGGTAGTTTTGTTCCTCACTCTTGATCTTTATTTTTTATCTTACATTGAGGACAATGCAAGTTTTAAGTTTGGGGTGTGTGCATGTTGTTTACTTGTTATTTATTTTATATATATATAAAAAAAATTTCTTGTTTTTAGTCTTTGATAGTAAATCATAAATCCTATGATGATACTGTTTATTTATGGGTGAAATTTTAGAAATGATAAGTGCCCAATTTACTTTTATCTGATGCCTTGAGTAGTTGATCTATGTTTGACTCGTAAGCACTCAATTATAGGTTTTTAGCAGTGAAAACTTAAGTAGTTGACAAGGTGACTAGTTGAAGAAATTGCATGTCGATGAATGACCATTTGCTTAGATATCTATCTTGATTTGCTAGTGTTATAATGTATGGTATGTATAGAAAAAAAAGAAAAAAAGTCTCTAAAGAAAGAAAATAAACCACATATAACCGATAAACGTGAAGCTACCCATGGGCGAGTATTAGGACCACCATGAGGAGAAATGCTACCTTAAAGGGTAGGTGAGTTGAAAAAAGAAAAGAAAAAAGTTAAAAAAAAGTGCAAAAATAGACAAGAAAAAGAAAAGAAAAATCATACCATACTGAGCACAAAATAAAGCAATTACAGAGCATACTTGAGATATCTAAGTTGGTTTGACCCATCGGATCTCAATTTTTGAGACGAAATCATCGAGTTAGCCTATTTATGAGTCGAGCTGTAAATAAACCTATACATACACACACTGTGCGTCTGGCTTAGATGGTTTATTCAAGAACTTAGATTTGAGTCGCAGTTGAGTACTTTGAATGTTCTATGATTTCATTGATAAGCACTATTTGAGGACAATTTTATGCATAACTATCAGGATTTATCAGTTGCTTTTTATTTTTATTTTTGTATTTTTTCATGATTGTGTGTGAATGACGTTTGTGGGTATCGTCGCTGTAAGCCCTCACGAGACTATAACTCATCCACTAGGGCCGCCTAGGGGTTTAAAGGCTTGTTGCATATGTTAAATGCAATCGTGATCCCTACAAAAGTGGCTTAGTTAATTTTGTTACTTATTGTTTTATTTATTTATTTTATCTTTTGCTCGGGACTAGCAAAATCTTAAGTTTGGGGGTGTTTGATAAGTGTGGTTTATACCCACTTATTCTGAAATCCTTAGCCTATTATTTTGTTATGGTTTGAGTCATTTAATGCCATTTATAGTTTATTTTATGTATTGTTTGTAGGAAGCATTAGAACATGAAGAATAGATCAATTACGCGTGTTTTCGGTCCTATTGGGAGCATCAGACTCAAGAACAGGCAAAAACCAGCATTAGCTGCAAACTGAATTTAAAAAGGCTATAACTTTTGTTTAAGGAAGAGTTATGAGACCCATAATATATCAATTTTCATCTACTCGAAGAGATCTAGATAATTGTGTGCATTGGCGTCGCGGCGCCCAAGGACCGTCGCTGCGGCGTCCTCGGCAGAACCAGACCCATACAAAAAATAGAGAGCTGGGCGCCGCAACGCCCAAGGACCGGCGCCGCGGTGCCCCAGAGCAACCATAAACATGATTTTTAGGGTTTTAAGATACCCAATGACCCCAAGGCTCTATTATAAATAGACTAGTTCGTCCAAACTCAAAGGGAGAGGCTAACACCAAAATACATATTTTAGAGAGATCCAAGGAGGAGGATTGAAGAGCAACAAGAGGAGACAAATGCGGTGACGTCCGAAGAGGGAGAGATTCAATTCGAGTTTTATCTTCTTGCTTCTTTCTTAGAACTCTAATGATTTCCATTAGATTCATGACTTGTTTATCATTGTTTTTATCTTTTGTCATGAACTAACTCCTTAATTCTGGAGAATGATGTAACTGATGCTTGAACCTTATTTTAATTGTCGATTTTGTTATGAAGTTTTATTGAGTTATTTATATTATTTTAAGTTTAATGCTTTGTGTTTGCTGGCCACAAATATGATGATATATGTTCAGAATCTATCACTCGAGAGAGGAGATTTTGAATAGATCTAGAGAATATAACCTACGAGTTTTATAGAGTTCGAGAGAATATATAAATTCCTTTGAAGTCGTTAATATAGAATCACAAAGTGTAACGAGTTGTTAACTACTAGATTTTTATAGAGATATCGAAGTCTGTAGTTTATGATATTTTCACTAATGCTCGAGAGAGTGAATTGATATTTTCGGAGTCTTAACTTATAAACAATATAACTGAACAAAAATTAATTGGCATGACAAATACATATGGGATAGATAGGTGAAATAAGACTCCAGAATCTCTATAGTATTATTTACTCATATATAATTATTTTTATATTTATTTATTAAAATCCTTATTATTTGTTTTCTATATAAAGTTAGGATTATCAATTGTAGTACTTAGTTCGAGTTAACGCAATCCCTGTGGGTTCGACACTCTAAACTCATTTATACAAAAACTTGACACCGTACACTTGCGGTACGATATAAAATATTACAACAAGTTTTTGGCGCCGTTGGCGGGGATTGTTTGTTTAATTCACTTTAATACTATTACCAAGTAATCTTAGCTTTAATTTAGATTTTATTTATTTTCTTTATTTTGTTTTAAGTTTTATTTTTATTTTTGTTTTTATTTTATTATATATATATATATTTTATTGTTATATATATATATATTTTTTTTCTTTCTTTCGTACGAGGAGAGTTGGAAATGAAGCAATGGCAGATCCTATTGGTGCACTGATAGCTCAAGTATCGTCCCTCACGACTCATCTAGAAGTATTGACAAATCAAATGAGCCAACCGTTTATTGAAGCTGTTTCTGCTAATGGAATGCTTTTACACAACAGAGGAGCAGGATTTGAACAAGTACAATATATGAACAATCAAAATTTCAACAACTATAGAGGCAGTCATGTGTCTAATTACTATCATCCGAATTTTTCATATGCTAATATGGAGAACATCTTGCAAACTCCTCATGGCTTCAACTATCCAAGAGATGAGCAGAACCCTTCCTTAGAAGACCTCATGAGCACATTTGTATCTACAGCTTCAGAGAGGTTTGAGAAGAAAGAGTCAAGGCAGGATAACATTGAAACACATATGGGCAATATGGGGGCAACATTGAAATCTTTAGAAGCGCAAATTGGGCTGCTTGTTTCTTCCATGGCCAATCAACAGAAACGGGTGTTTCATAGTAATATTGAACTCAACCCCAAAGAGCAATGTCAAGTCATAACCCTTAGGAGCGGAAAAGAGATTAAAGACACCTCTCAGAATTTAGGCAGTAAATATAAAGAAGTCACCTTCAGTGCTTTCAGAACCATGCCGAGTCTTCAAGGTGATGCAGAATGTCACATGGTAGATATAGTAGAGAAGGGAGTTGCAAACACGCAAGGCAAATCAGTATTTCAGCAACCTACGAGCATAATGCAACCATGCATAAAAGAAAATTCTCCACAGCTAAACCTGAAACCACTCCCAAAGCACCGCAAAAAGAGGAAAAGAAAGGTCACTGCTCACTTGGATATGATCCCTGAAGGTTAAAATGAGTTTTATAGAGTTCGAGAGAATATATAAATTCCTTTGAAGTCGTTAATATAGAGTCACAAAGCGTAACGAGTTGTTAACTACTAGATTTTTATAGAGATATCGAAGTCTGTAGTTTATGATATTTTCACTAATGCTCAAGAGAGGAAGTGGATATTTTCGGAGTCTTGACTTATATACAATATAATTGAACAATGATTAATTGGCATGACAAATACATATGGGATAGATAGGTGAAATCAAACTCTAGAATCTCTATCGTATTAGTTCCTCCTTTATAATTAGTTTTATATTTATTTATTAAAATCCTTATTATTTGTTTTCTAAATAAAGTTAGGATTATCAATTGTAGTACTTAGTGCGAGTTAACACAATCCCTGTGGGTTCGACACTCTAAACTAATTTATACTAAAACTTGACACCGTACACTTGCGGTACGATATAAAATATCACAACAACAAGACATGAGGCGAAGATCTTCTAAGAAAGAATACTGGGGGCGAGGTCCACCTGAATGTAGTAACTGAGGGAGAGGTCCACCTAGATGTAATAGCTGGGTGCGATGCCCATTGCGTAATTCAGTTTTAGAACACCTATAACAACAATAAGTTTGAGATACATTGAGATCAAAAAATTGGAAATGGATTTGGAACGCTGACAAATTTGGAAATCTAAACAGAATTGGAACGCTAAAAGATGTGGAGATGGGTTTGAAATGATAACAGATTTGGAAATCAAGATTAAATTAGAGCGCTGAAGAATTGAAAAGGTTTGGAACACTGACAGATTTAAAAGGACTGGATGGACTTAAAATATCCATGTATTTGGAATACCAATGGAAATTTGAACATTTAGAAAGTTGGACAAAATTAGAATACCGAAGGATTTAGAACACCGATAAATTAGAAGTGAAACCTCAGAATAATGATAGACAACCAACAAACTTCGAGAATAAAGATAACTTCGAGAATGAAGAAAACCTCGAGAATGAAGACAAATATCAGACTTCTTCTTTAATGGAGTAAAACCTCAAGAATGTGGACATGACAACTGACAGCTACGAAAATAGAGTAAAACTTCAGAAATGAGGCGGAAGTGTCACGAACAGCTTCTCAGAAATGGAGATAGACATTAGACAACATCAGAAGGATCCAAATACCAGTAGCAGATGGAAGAAAATCCCATCAGACATGATCAAAATGCAACAATGATAGAAGTGGATGGAGTAAAAGGCCATCAGACGGATCAAGAAGCCAATAATGAAAAGAATAGATGGAACCAAAGACCATCAGATGGACCAAAATGCCATCGTCAGGAAGAAGAATTCCTGAGTAGATCAAAACGCTGCTCAAGTTAATCTAGAACATTTCAATTGGATAAAAATATCGTGGGAAAAATAGATCAACCAATAATAAGATTCCCACCAATGTCAGAAGATAGATCAAAATATCATCAATATCAAAAGAATTGGACCAATATGCCGCTCATATCGACAATACTCCAAATGGATCAAAACTCCACATAATAAATCAAACTGAAAAAAATTCCCGAGAGGATCAAAATGCCTCTCAAACATCTCTATAACCAATGCAGTATCGGAGGACCGAAGATCCAATAATTATCACAGTAGAGATCGAGGCATCTCAAATCGAT